>JAZGTI010003302.1:16246-32009 GCA_036877585.1 Botia kubotai
GCACCCACATCACCTCAATAAATCCACCCTCCGGGGTATTTTTGCACCGCCTATCTTGTCGTGTGATTCCTCACCCGTGACAATATATATATATACAGTATATACACATATAGTCGTTGCAGAGCTGTTTTGAAACGATTAGTTGGATTTGTCTCTGATTGTCTAAAGGGTTTTTTAACGAATACTCATGAGCAGTGTTGCTGTATGTAGTGTTCTTGATGATGATGATGATACTGTTGCATTAATGTCCACTAGAAGGCACTGTGGTATATACTTCTTCAAATAAATCAAGAGTACAGTGTAAGAATAGTAAAGTAAAATAACATCCTGCTTACATATGTAACTCCTGTTCCCTGAAGGAGGGAACGGTGACGTTACGTCAACGGACTGACATATGGGGTCTTGCTTAAGAGCCCTATCACCTCCGCGTAGAAAAAAACGCACCAATGGGCATTGGCCCAAGAGGAAAGAGCATTGGGCAAGAGAGCTGTGCGGGTCACGACCACCCGGAAGAGGGTGTATAAAGCCGGCCGGCGCTCGCTTGAATTCAGGTTCTTGCTGAGGAGCCGAGATGTGTCCCGGTCCATCAGCGGTGAATCAGGCTTGAGGCAGGGGGACGTAAATTCCCGACATTCCCTCCTTCAGGGAACAGGAGTTACACATGTAACCAGGACGTTCCCTTTCAGTCAGTCACGTTCGACGTTACGTCAACGGACTGACATACAGGGTCCCTGTGGAAAATGCTGCAAGCCGACCCACTTTATGGGCTAGGAATGTCAGTACGGGCAGGCAAAGCTGCCCGTAAAACAGTTCCCCTGCCTCTGTAACCTTCCCAGCGCTCTGCTTAGGCAGCATGTCACAACCCAGTCGGGTGCGGAGCCCGATCACGGAGGGGTCGTGGCACTCATTCCTATCCCCCCAGGAGAAGGCACCTTGGTGCACAGGTCTCCTTCCTCTTGTGGTATAGCCACAGAAAACATTGGGGGAAAACGCTCGTTCCAGATTAAAGGCGTTGCGGAGACCACACCCCGCTAAAGGAGGTAATGTGTGGAGATAAGGTATAGACTGACCCGGCAGTACTACCTATGAAAAAATCTCTGTGCAGGTCCTACCTACTGGGACAGCTCACTGCCCGCAGAGACTGACAGCCGTACTGGCACCAAGGGAAAGACACGGGTTCACCAATAGGGGATAGATACACCAATAGGAAGATACGCATGTGGGATCACCAAGGGGGAATCACTATACATGGAGCACCTAGCCCAACACAAGGGCTGACAGAGGCATACATACACGAGTGCTGGGCCTGGCGTGAGGATCCTCCGCTGAGCCTGCTCGCCGGCGGGTGCTGGAGGAATCACAACGTGGGGTTCACCTACTGGGAAACCACTGCGAAGGAATACAACTGCCTAAGTCCCCCTATCCCAGGGGGGAGGCGAAATGCAAGCAAAGACACCAAGCCCGTCCCGAAACACGGGAGGACACAGGCTCTACCCTGAGGTTATAGAACCCCCCCGTGTTGGGTGTCGTCCAGCCCAAAGCTCTGCAGATGTCTGCTAAAGAGGCGCCGTGCGCCAACACCCATGAGGAGGCAACACTCCTAGTTGAATGAGCCCTCACTCCGGGGGGGCACGGCATGCCTTGGGAATGGTAAGCAAAGGCGATGGCATCCACTATCCAATGGGCCAACCACTGTTTGGAGAGGGCCTTTCCCTTCTGCCTCCCTCCGAAGCAGACAAAGAGCTGATCGGAACATCTGAAGCTCAGAGTGCGGTCCACGTAGATGCGCAGGGCGCGTATGAGACACAGCAAGGAAAGGGCTGTATCTGCCTCCTCCACGGGCAGCGCTTGCCGGTTCACCACCTGATCCCTGAAAGGCATGGTGGGAACCTTGGGCACGTAGCCGAACTCTAGGCAAGACTCACTGACCAACAATGCCTGCAGGTCCCCCACCCTCCTGATCGAGGCGAGCATGGTCAGGAGCGCTGTCTTGAGCGACAGACCCTTAGGCTCGACTGAATCCAGTGGCTCAAAAGGAGCTTCCCGCAGCCCCGAGATGACTATGGAAAGATCCCAGGAGGGAAAGAGGGGCGGCCTCGGAGGGTTCACTCTCTGGGTGGCTGCCTGGACATGCCTGGGCAAAGCCCTCGACAGTGTCGCCGAAGAGGCCACCTTGGGAGATGGGGGCATCAAGAAAACGGGCCTTGTCCATATCCCGCATCCCCGCAAGGTTTAGCCACAAGTGGTGTTCCTGGACCACCAAGGTGGACATTGTCCAGCCAAGGGCCCGTGCCGTGACCTTTGTCACCCGGAGGGCGAGGTCGGTCGCCACGCGCAGCTCCTGCATCAATCCTGGCTCGGAACTACCCTCGTGGACCTGCTTAAGCGCCTTTGCCTGGTGAGTTTATGCAATTTTGTAACAGATTAATGACACTACTGCCACATGCTAGCGAATGTTAAAGGCACATATTTAGTCACTGTGGCCCTTTTGAATTGATATCCACAGTCCTCAAAACTAAGATTTCTAATTAATCATTGTTTAGTTATTTTCTTTTTATATAACATATAAAGTCTTAATCCTCACCAGTTACTGATTTTGCAAATGTTCTATTGCTGCCCATTGTATGGAAAACAAAACCCTTCCACATGAACCACAACATTTGAACTGTGGGATCTGCATCACATCTATTGTGCTTTGCATATTGTTGTGTTCTGAGGAAATAAATCAAAATGTCTTGCAAATCAATTTGGTAAGTTTGGTGTAAAACTCCATTTGAATCCTCACAAACAACATGAAACTGTAAAGTTAAAGATAAATTATATTTCAGGAACATACTGTAATCTCCCTCCACATTGTAATGAAGCTGTAATGGCCACTGTATGCTTTTAATACCAAAGGTAAGACATTCTCATGCACTAGTAATGCAATATGTAAGTTTAGTGTTTTGAACTATTTAGACAACTTGGAAATCATATACAGTACATATATGTTCTGTGGTCAAATCTGGTGAGTGGTTATTAATATTAAATACTCTGGCTTTAAAAGTTTTTCTTATCATTTTGATTGATAATTGTCTATGCAGGTATCCAGGAATCAATTAATGTAGATGTTTGTTCAGTTTCCTCGAAATCATTCAGCATGGGAAACCTAACAACAAACAATATTTAGTTGCAAACTGTTAAAATAAAATAACTAAATTAACTTTTTAATTGCAGCTTTGACTTGTTGTACGTAACAGATCTCCTTACCTTACTCTAATTTGCAACTGTAAATTTATAATAATTATAATTAGATCCAGATTTCCCTGGAAATGTCAGTTTGACATAAACAGAAAGAAGACGAAGCTATTGAGGATAGTGGAGCATTTGTAGCTTGTTCTTACAGCAGTTGCTTAGAATTTAAACTTGTCATCCATGACAAAGAATAAGTAACTTGCAATTTTGTGTTTAAAAGAGTTACAAATTGCAGCTTTGAAAGAAACAATAATTAAAATATCTTAATTAAATGTAAAACCACACTAATTTAAATTGTTTGTCTCACTTTAGCTTGTTCTCAGGCATCAACCCACTCTGTACATTGTGAACCTGATTATTCCCAGCTGCTTCCTTATTACTGTAGATATGTAGTTGGCAGAAGAAAGCTGAACAGAGTACAGATCGATCTGCCTCCAAAATGACCCTCATCCTGGGCTACACAGTGTTCCTGCTACTTATGAATGACCTGCTGCCTGTCACAGGAAACACCTTGCAACTCATAAGTCTCTATACAATCTGTATAAAACTCCTAACCAGGCACAACGTGGCAAGTTCAGAATAATTATTCTGTCCTCACAAATCAGAACCAGTCAGAGCATATAAAGCTATAATAAACAACTGTACTTTACCAATGTTTAAACATGCAATTTGACTGTCAGGGTCCTGGCTTCTTGTTATGAGTTTTTCCTAGTTCTCATGCCAGGATCCTGACATCCCTTGTGTTTTGTGTTAGAGCATGATGTTTGGATCCCGACTCAATCCTAGTCTTGGTTCTTGTTTCTTGGAGTCAGAATCTAGACTCATGCTTTGTGTCTTTGTGATCTATGAAAGCACATGACCATTCTTTACATGTGTCTTCACCCTGCCCTCTTGTTTCCTCGTTAAACATCCCATCATCAATTAATTCCCCTCACCTACTTGCCCCTGTTAAACAGGGAGTGTAAATATCCAGAAATAATAAACTACAACTTGGTGCGAATCATAGGTAACCAAGATAGATAATAATTCAGTCAATTAATTTAGTGAAAGGGGAACATGATAGAAACCAAACACATCATGAAAACAATATTATATCAATTAACTGAACAAGAAAACAGAACATAAACCTGACATAAACCTTTTTGCCAAGTGTACAAAAAGACACTTGGCAAAAAGGTTCTATTTGTTTACATTAGTTAATGCATTAGCTAACAATGAGCAAAATATTTTTACATTGTTTTACATATTTTTACAGCTCAACTTTGTTGTTGTTTTATCGTCATATGCACATTTCCCTTTACAATGAAATTATTATTTTGCTTTCGGTTGTACATGCCTACAAATACTAAAATAAGAATAAAATAACCAACAATATGTCTGATCATGATATACAATTTCTCCATGCTACAATTTCCAGCCAGGACACGTTTCTTAACCTCTGCTTTAAGTATGAAAAACAGATTGCTACCACAGTCCCAGTTTTATATCACAGTTTTTCCAATAAATATAATTTAGTCTGTGGGGTTTTTTTTACACACACTGGGTATTTTGCATGTCTGGCCTTTTGTTGCCAAGGTCGCAATGTTGCAAAAAAGTCATTGTTACATGGCAGAACAAGTTGGTAATCTAAATGATTTGACTAAGCAAATCAGTTAGTTATAGCATACATATCCACCATTGTAACACATTACCTGTCAAACTGAGAAATTATTCTCAAATGAAAATCTGTGTGGCTCTGGTAATCCTAACACTAACCAAGAACTTAATGGAGAGACAACTTCTGTCAACACTCAAGGTAAGATTTAGCTATTAAAAAGCGGGTTGGACATATTCTGGGTAGTTTCAACTGATAAATATTATAATATGCCTATCGTTCTCCAAAAGTAAATCTCCAAGTAATTTTAATTAGAGTAATCAGAGTTGTCTTCAACAAACAAAAGATCTAGTTATGTACAGTGGGGTCCAAAAGTCCCCAATCTCATTCCCTTTTCTATGTTTATATAAACAATGTTTTAAAAAGTTGCAGGTCAATTTGATCACATCTTGAGTTATATGGTCAGTGTTGCTGAAAAAACTACAAATCGTACAAATTCATCCTTGTCATGCCAATATTTAAAAAAATACATACTTTTGTTATTTTGTTAAAATTTTGTTATATAAGGATATATTTGTTAAAGCTGTTTTATGTTTCACATATAAGTAATACGAATAATCATAGAACAAAATGTAGAAAGGTGTTCTTGTGATGTCAATGCACTTTGTGTTATGTATTTTTATGTTGGCAACAGGTATGACTAGCAACCACTTTGTGACAGCCAATGGGGATTTAAATAAATACAGAGTGTTTATAATTGTTTATAATTGTTACTGCAGGTTAGACAATGGGCTGCCAATGTCCTACAACATTCAGTCTACATCTACCTCATTATGCAACGTAAGATGAACTGTTTATCAAGTCTTAAAATGTGAAAACTTAGTCGACAGGAATATCTTTTCTGGATATTCATCAATATTTTTGAACTCTCTTCTTTTGGGGCTAAACCCTTTTTTGGGGCTAAACCCTTCTCACAACAGTTCTCATGAGACCTGCAGAGACACTGAACTGCTCCGAGCCAACAGCAGAGTCACTTTTAAATGCCCTGAGAGAAAGTGCCTTTACCCAAAGTGAAGCACGGCCAACTCTTAATCTAAAGACTTCTACAAAAATCAGTTTGGGTTTTGTAATGTATGCTATTTTAGATGTGGTAAGTACATTTATTTATAATACACCTACACACAACACTTACAGCTGCTGTAAGTGATTTTTTCATATAATGTCACTCAGAAAGTATCTGGTACCTGACAGATATCACTAAATTAGGGGAACTAATATATCAGAATCTCACATTATTGTCAAGAATGAGGCAAGGGGGGCTGAATCCGAGTGCAAGAACAAGTTTAATTTGGCCAAAAGAGGTAACAACAATACAAATAACGGACACTGGAGTAGATATACACAAACCAATCAGGGATAACAAGACAGAAGTGAAGACATTAAGTGGCTTTAGACATTAAGCAACAGGGAAGTAACAAAAACAAGCAGACATGTTACAATTATAACAATTAAATAACTGCAACATCTTTAAAATCTTTTCACAAGCTTTAACCCTCTTTCTGCAGTTTCTGTCCTGCTCCATCTCTGACTATAAAAGTCAACAGACAACTAATTCAGTGATACCTGTCAAGTAACAGGGAGAATTTTTCAGTGCTTTTCCCTTTAGAAATCATGCATATCAGCATATCATAAACAGATTACTAGACATTATGAATGTTTTCCCTTTTAGGATGAAAAAGCTCAAATATTGGACACATTTCTTTGGCTGTGGTTTGTAAGAGTTCCAAGCACTTTTTTTTCCTTTTAAGAAAACTTACGCTTTGACTACAATTGCTTTGTTATCACTTTTTTTGATATTTTGGTGCTTATTTTAATAGAACATTTTTAGATTTTTGTGATATGAATGTTGTGATATGAAATGTTGTTTTATATAACAATTCATTAATAATGGTTCTCTCATTTTGAAGGACTGGCAGATTGAGGGACTGAGTTGGGATCCTGTTGAATGTGGAACAAACAGAATCACACTGCCAAGAAAAAATCTCTGGCGGCCTGATATCGTGATCAACGAATTGTAAGTTGCAAAATATAATGTCAAATTTAGCTTTAAAAAGTATAAAGGCTTAAAGTAGTTTGCATGTGCGCTCTCCAACCCATCGTGCTGGCTCATCAGGACAATCCCATTTGCCACGTGCCTGCCCAGGTTCAACAGCATTCTACAACAGTAGCAGGCAACAATGTCTTTGTCCTGCATATGGAAATTGCAGTTTTTCTAGCAAAGGATATAATACAGCGTGTCCCTCCAGCTGAGATTAAGGGTTTTACAATGGGACCTGGAGCTCAATCACCTCAAATGCTTGGGGCTTTAGGAATTAATCTATATAAATATAAATTAATTTAATTTGAATTAATTTAGGAATACCATGGTCTCGCCGAAACAATTTCAAAGGCTGTTGGGACATGTTACAATGTTACACATTACAATGCTTATTCATATAAAACTGCATCAGGACTGGCTGCAGACTTGACCAGAGGCCACGGTGCCATGGCACACATCGTATAGTTATCACACCGATCTGCCACTGCACCTTTAGCCCTTATACAGACCTTGCATTTCTACAGGCTTACAGTAGGTTCCCTTAGGACAAGTGAACCCGGACTTGGTTCTCAGAGCTCACATTCCTCATGACTAGCTCTCCCTGCTGGATTCCCTGAGGGGATCCATCTTTCTTTCTTAACAACAGGGCATGATTTGGCACCCTTGCCCAGACCTCTGAAACCTCCACATCTGGCTTCTGGATGGGAGGCAGAAGAGTTAAGTGGACTACCACCAGGGGTGATAAACTATCACTATGCTTTGAGGTGGCATGTCTTCACAAATTGGCGGTGCTTTCCTTTCTGCAGGAAAGAATTAGAGAGGCGGATTTCCCCCTCTACCTTAAAAGTATATGTGTCAACTATACTGGCACATCACAATGCAGTAGATGCCTAGTCCTTAGGGAAGCACGACATGATCAGCAGATTCCTTAGAGGTGCCAGGAGGCTAATGGCTGTGCCTTATTCCCACTTGTGACCTCTCTATAGTCTTGCTGGGCCTACAGAGGGCCCCATTTGAGCCCCTGCAGTCAGTCAAGCTACTGTAAGTGCCCTTTCATTGAAGATGGCCGACTAGACCCTGTTAACCTCCATTAGGAGAGTTGAGGACCTACAAGTATAGGACCTACAACTCTTAGTCTGTTTTGAAGCGGAAGGCTGTCTCCAATTCATTGTTAGATTTAACCTTTCATGTGAAGGAAAATATGAGTATATCATATAATATGAGGTATCAAATCCCAGCCATAGAGGACCACCTAGTTTAGTTCCACCTTAATCAAACATGCCTAATAAAGGTCTTCAGAGTACTACTCTAAATACAACTGTTGATGTTGTCTGTCACACTGCCATGTTTTATTTTGTAGCATGAGTGATAATCAAGCCCCAGATACCTATTATGTTACTCTTTTCAACACTGGACAAGCAGAAGATGGAATTCCTTTCCATGTGATCAGCTCCTGCAACCTGGACATCTACAGCTTTCCATTTGACATTCAAAACTGCACATATACATTTAGTTCATACAAGCACACAAGTGAGTGAACCTATAAACTTAATTAATGTCTTTTTAACATAATCTACAGCGGATTCTATTTAATGAATCAATTTCTTTTCCAGAGAGAGATGTTGAGTTATCATTTTCAGAACCAGTGGAGGTCACACTGACAAAATCTTTAAACAGAATGGAGACTAAAGGGGAGTGGGAGCTGGTTGACATGCTAGCGGGCAGAGCTAAAAACTCAACCTACTTCAATTTTGATGGGTTGGACAACTGGGATGAACTTGCTTACCATGTATGTTTTAGCTTCAGTTCTTGAGTTGATTATTGACCCTGTTTACATGGTATGGTAAATAAGTGATTTTGCTGACAGTTAATTCAGGCAAAAATGTTGTGGTATTGTTACTGAATATTACTGTGGCCAGTGGATTATGGTATCCTTCTTCGTAACTTAGAACCTCATGCCGTTGTAAAGGGGCCTTACATAGCTTTAACTCTTAAATATAAGAGTTTTTCTGTAGTCCTGGGTATGAGCTTTTCTTCCTCAGCCTCTGTTATGTGTGGGGTACCTCAGGGTCCCATATTAGGCCTGTTTCTTTTTCATATGTATATGCTTCCTTAAGGAGTATTACCTGGAAATATAAAGTTGCTGCGCTTTGGGCAGCTCTGCAGTGTTGAAATGCGCTATATAAAAACATTTTACTTATTGAGAACACTATACCTTATAATTCACAGCCTTAGATAAACAAAACTGAACGTGTCTGAAATCAAAGCTTGCTATCCCATTATAGGACTCAAAAGTGTTATAAAATAACTGCACAAAACTCATTTCATATATTGCAAGTGTCAGCATACAAACAGCTTTGATAAAAAAACAAACTAAAATGTAATCCATTACTTCATGAAGGTCTTGAAATCAGGTGTAAATGGCATTGTGTCAAAAATAATACCTGGTGTAAACAGGGTCATAGACATTTATATTATTTTATATTATATTATTATTGATATTTTATTACAAAAAAAATACATTTTTGTACAAAAATAATTAACAATGTTATTGTTTTATAGTAAGATTAAATTTTGTTATTTAAGTGATGTTATTTAGTCTGTCTTTGTTAGATTGTCCTGAGGCGCCGACCAATTCAATACGTGGTGAATCTCTTGATCCCAAGCTACTTCATGATCACTGTGGATCTGTTCAGCTTCCTGCTGCCTCCTCAGCGCGTGGATCGTTCTGCTTTTAAAATGACCCTCATTCTGGGCTACACTGTCTTTCTCCTTCTAATGAATGACCTGCTTCCTGTTACAGGAAACACCATCCCTATAATAAGTTTGTTTAAAGTTTTGTATATATATAGTATATAATTAAATATCTTATACTGGGTGTGACAAGGCTTAAAATCTTTAAGGAAACCATGTGAATCTCAAAACAGATCGTGTTGCTTTTAACAGAAAAAATCTACAACACATGGTCTATTTCTTTTACTTATTCAAGAGCTTTCTAAAACGAGTCTCAAGTCTAGAGTCTAAAAACTGTAATTAGGTCTCAAAATATATCTCAAAATATATTTGACTATTTCAAGGACTTACACCTAAATCTGCAGCCTTATATTATTACATTTACATTTATGCATTTGGCAGACACTTTTATTCAAAGCGACTTACATTGCATTATACTATACATTGTTTCTACGTATGTGCAATCCCTGGGATTAAACCAATGACCTTGGCATTGTTAATGCCATGCTCTAACCACTGAGCTACAGGAAAGCTTATTATATAATAGTATAATTTATATAAATATTATATAAAATTCTATAATATTATATAATGCCGCCTTTTACACTCGGGAGACTTTAGCCCATTTGCATCCTACAATACATTATATACTAATGTATATGAAAAACATCAATTACCTTATTATACATTAATTGTTCTTTAATTGAACTTACAGTATTCTCTCTCTCTCTCTCTTCCTCTCTAGATGTGTTCTTCTCTCTCTGTTTTGCATTGATGGTGGCTAGTCTCTTGGAAACAGTTTTTGTCACTAATATTCTGTGTGGCTCTAGTAACTATCCCCCTTTACCAAACTGGGTCAAAGTCTTGTTCCTGCATTACCTGGCATGGCTTGTTTGTTTGGAAAAGGAATCCTCTGATCAAAATTCTGCAATTCAAAGTGAGTTTCATATTACCTGCATGATCATTCTGGTACACTTGCTGTTGAACAGAAAAATGAAAAAAGTTCATTTTTCAAAAGTTCAAAAGTTGTGGAGAAACTAACTAAAGTAGTGACTACAATTGTTGCACATTTTTGGTGGTATGACATTAGCTCAACTGTTTTCAAAATACAAAATATTTACATTTTTTTCAGTTAAAGGAATAGTTCACCCAAAAAATGAAGTTATCGATGTGCGGTCATATTTGAATTTAGGGCTGATCTGTTTGTTTACTTGGATATATTATTTCACTTCAAAAGACTTTTATTAGTTGGATTATTAGTTGTATGAATTACTTTTATGATAGATGAAGGCACTTTGAAGCAACTTGTAGCATAACTATATAACTTGTAGTATAACCACCAAATTGTCAAAAATCAAAAAATTGTTCAAAAATCCTGTCACAGGATGGATCATAGTCTGAGAGATCTGATTTTGGTCATAAGTCAATTTTGAAAAAAATGTGGAGTTACTGCGTTTTGCCTTTGCACAGTGTGTGTTAAACTAGCCAGTATATTAATAAGATACAGTTTTGAAAGTAACATCCTCAACACTGGTGAATGTGTAAAAAATACCTTTGCATGTGAATTTATAATGTATTAATAATCCATATTGTGCTTGTTTAGCTATAGACTATAATAATGCTATTTATTTGCAATTCCAGAAGGAAACAGTGACACCAGCTCCAGAAATGACATCAGACACCAGGAAAAGGGCCCTAAATCACCATTAAACATCACTGAGGAAGAACTGAAGGAACTGACGATAATACATGAAAATTTACTCACCATTCGCCAGCATGTTGATAAGCATTTCTCTAGTGATCAAAACTCAGAGGAGTGGATTCATCTGGGGAAGGTCATTGATCGATTTCTCTTTATCTCATATGTCATCTTCCTGTCTGTCAGTTTTATAACCATATTAATCCTCTGGTTGTACTGGTACAAATTGGGAAGAAAATCATTAGAGTAGTCTTTAATTTAAATGAACATTTATACAGCTTTAATTAGTTTTGAAACACTAATCATAAAGGCAAGTAGAACATCTTTAAAAATATACATTTTTATGACCTTTAATTACTCTTTCAAATTAATCTTTAAAATGTAAATTATGAAATTAGCTTTTAAGAGATTTTGTTCCATGTTCTAAAAAATATTATATTTCAGATAATTATTCGTATTTTGTTTTAATGAAGAAATAATGTATAAATATGTCATGTGTATCATGTTATGGCAACACATGCTTGGTGCATGTGATTTGTGTTGATGATTTGTGTTTTACCATTGTGTAATTTTTGAAATTTTTTTAAATCACAGCTCATACAAAGCAGTGTAGTTGCTAGTGAAGGTCTTGGCATCAGACATCAGTTTTTAGTCACATGAAACCTACTACACATGTTATTGGCTCAAAAATGCTTATGAATAAAGATGACAGCACTTAGTAATCTCAAAATCAAAGAAATTAATTACTAATGTGGTTGAGTCTGGAAACTGATTTTTTTCATTATATAGTTAGTCCCCATGAAGATTACAATGGCACATATATTAACAAAGAAATGACCTGTAGAGATAAATCGTATATATATAATAAACACTGCAATAATCCATAAAAAATGAATATTATATTTTGATTTCATTGTGACTTTAAAATGTTTTTAAATACCATTGAATACCATGGCAATACCCATGGATAGACATTGTGCACTGTAGGTTGTTCACCACCCAGACACCAGAGGGCGACTGTACACAGGCAGGAACATACTAATGAGAAATTATTAAATTTGGGGTTTTTAAATCAATAAAACAGGAAAGTATGAAGATTTTTTTAATAGAGATTTATTATTTCCAATTATTTATTTGAGCTTGACAGCAAAAGCATACTGGAGGTAACCAATTTATTGTGAGAATTATTATTATTGTTTGCTTTTTGTTAAATATTAAGAAATATTTAATGAACCACATGCATTGTTTAAATATATATTAACCTTCCCATTAGCTCTTAAACCTACCACCTGAGAATCATGTTATGAAGAACTTTGACATTAAGATTTGGGGAAAAAATGCTTAATTTTTTTAATGATTTTTAGATTATGAAACAAATGTCCATTTGTTTCATAATCCATGATGCAGATAATTACAGTTAGAAATGTGTTTATCCCCTTTATCAATCAATGCACTGTCAACTTGGCCTTCATTGTGAAAATTAGGCCGTATGCTTTTAATTTAGTATATTTAGAAGTATTCAAGCATTACAATGTCAAAGTTAACTACTAAATGTGTGATCTCCTTAGTGAAACAGTCTAACACAATATTTTGTATCGTAATTGAGGCTGGCAAAAACAAATAGATGTCAAATAGATGCTTTTATAGGTCTGTAATGATATAATAGCACAAATATAAAGGTAGGTAATTTTGGAAATTATGGATTTACTGTACTGAACAAAATGTGGTACCTACCTGTGGAACCCTCATAAAGCCACACGGATGCTAGGACAGTGCTAGCTGGTTTCTTAAAGTTTGTGGATGGTTCTCCCAGGTCTCTTTGAGATCTTCATCCCTATTTTTTCCAGTTAGCAAAAATCATAACTTTGATAATACACAGAATTAACAACACGTCTTTTCTCTGCAAGCGTAATGATTCGCAGTCTTATGTTCGTAACACAGTTTTACACTTAAGTTTCATATGTTGATTAGGAGGTTTTTTAACTTGCTCTGACAATATGTACTACTGGTGTTGAAACTACTGGTGTTGACCAGAACATAGGTTTCATAACCACGTTGGTCTGAATGACCAATCAATAAATGTCACACCATCTGCAGGCCAAGTTTCCATCAAAAAACAATTTGTTCAGGGTTGTGCCAAGAGAAAGCGGTTTATACATTTCCCACAACTGATGAAAACCTTGTTTGCATTCTCTTCTGCAGAGCAATATTCATAAATTCCTGATATATCAAAAGGTGTGATAATGCATTGCCCCTGTTGTGCCTGTAACCTAATATTTGTTTACACAAATTAGAATGGGTGCAGGTTCTATAAAATGTTGTTTACTCTCTATTCAGTCTTACAATCCTCCACTTACAACAACTTCATATATTTAGTTAAGATCTGATTCACTCATTTATGATCCCATTGAGTGAGAGAGTATGTTTTTTGTCTGTTCTCCAGTAATCCAGGTAAGAAATTTAAATGGTATAATCTACTGTATATAGCCCTTAATATTTCATTTTAATACCACGTGTACTGGGATATATATGAAGTGATTGTGTTTTGTTTTGTTATACATATACTGCAATAATAGCTAAGCTGGATACTACAGGCTAAACCATGGGCTGCTGCTCTCACCTGCTTCATCACCAACTCCTTCATCATGCATTGTAAGATACATTTGTATTGTAAGATACATTTGCATTGTAAGATACAGTTACATTTCTTGTCATCACAAACACTATGTCATTTAAAGTACTCTAATACAGTGGACTAAGAGCTTTAATGTCATTATCTATAGTCTGATTTAACCTCAAGAACATTTACATGTAGGCATTAAGAAGGTGAGGAAAACAATGAAGCGAAAATCATAAGGAGGCAATAACATCTGCCGTGTGCAGTTACACTTTACCAAGATTCAGGATTTCGTTGATTGATCATTTTTGCTTTGACATTGTCGACATAATGATAAAGTGATTGTAAGTAAGGGAATACAGTAAATAACATATTCATATATATTCCTAAGTATAATATATAAATGTTTTGTTTTGTTCAAATGTTTTTCCAATGCTTATTGAAGCACAATGTAACTTAAATGTACCTCTAAAAAAATTTTGTATTATTGTGTGTAGCACAGACATTCGATTTCAATAGATCCTTTACATTTTTATACATACCTGTATGACTTTCTGTCATGGGACACAAAAAGTTGAACGACAGAAAGACAGAAAGCAACTTTCTAGTAATACCTTGATTAGCTTGTTCAGGTGTGTTTGATCAGGGTTGGAGCTTAACTCAGGTGTAAAGTGGACCTTGAAGGCCAGAGATGAGAACCATTAAAATAATTAAAAGTGCAATTAAAAAGTGAAGCAATTAAAAGTGAATTGTGAGGACACATTTAACATTATACTGTTTGTGTTCCATGGAAGGACTATAGAATGAAAGTGAATAATGTATGAAGCTGTTACTTACATTCTGTCTAATATGTCTGTTTGGGTTCCATAGAGGAAAATTATACAGGTTTGCAACAACATGGGACAGTGGAATGAATTAGGATAAAGTTTTCATTTTTGAGTGGCCTTTAACAATTCAGTCTGAAAAGATGTCTTTGTAACTTTTGGATTAAATAAAAGGTCATAAATGACATCCTATAATTTGGGTTTTACACTTTCAGCTCTGTTGCTAGGATTAGGGGAGACATTAAACTGTTCACAACCAACAACAAAGTCTCTCCTTCTTGCAATAAAAGAGGAAGTCCTAAACTACAGTGAAGCAAGACCAGTCATCAGTCTACAAACTCCTACCAATGTCAGTGTAGACTTCACTCTTTATGGAATTTTAGGAGTGGTAAGCAATGTTTGTTGGTTTTTACACAAGCCTAAAAGTTTAACACAACATTTTTAAAAGTTATGACACTGATTTTATAGCAATAATAATTGTATATTAAAGCGTCTGTTACAGATATATTTTATATATATATATTTCTTTTTTAGAATGAAAAATCACAAGTGTTGGAAACATATCTGTGGGTGAGGCTGGTGAGTGCTAAATGAAATTTAACCAAAAAAAAACTGTATACATTTTTTAATGTCCAACTCTGGTAATCCATTTACAACTTGTCAATTCTAAAAACAAGTATAAATGGGTTCCAAAATGTTGTGTGATCCCATCACTTAAACCATACTTGACACATACTACATATGACTAGTACAATGCATTTTAGTGACACATGACTGTCCTGATGCTTCCTGTGAAGAACCGCTTAAGAGCTTTTCACACTGCACTTAACCCAGGGTTATCTCGGTTTAAACCCTGTTTTCAACTCCTGGAAAAAGAAACGTTTCACAATTGTTTTTCACATTAATTTAGAAGCACCAGGGCTTCACCTAGGGTTATGAAACCTTGCCTCACAACAGGGTTAGC
>JAZGTI010003303.1:0-32008 GCA_036877585.1 Botia kubotai
GCTGCTGTGGAGGAGAGGAAGATCAAGTCTCTGGTGGCTTTGCTGGTGGAGACTCAGATGAAGAAGCTGGAGATCAAACTCAGACACTTTGAGGAGCTGGAGACCATCATGGACCGAGAGAAGGAAGCGGTGAGTCTGAACCTCACGAAAGGTCGTGAGAGGTCATGTTCCCGGGTCACGTTACACTGCTGTGAGGTCATGGTCCCGGGTCACGCTACACTGTCAGATCAAATGAGGTTTTTGTTGCTCATTTGAAACTTGTTGTACTGCGGTTAAATTACACTAAAATGTTTTTGTATTTGGAATGTAAACGAATGTTAATTAAACTAATGAGAACGTTTGGTTGTCATAAATATGGCGCACGTGCCACAAAGTGAAAAGGAATTATAATTATCCTAAAATAAGCTTCGTTTTCTTCATACACAATATGTGCTCAACAGTTGAAATCTTTGTATCTGTACAGCAGTGTCCCTCAGGGCTGGAGAAGCTGTTAATTAGCTGTAGTTTAGGGGTGTGATTTGCACCCCCACTGACACCTCACTGTCATACAGATTTAATGGAGGAAGGGAGTAGAGCATTTTGGGAAACAGATGAAGAACTGCTGATTTGGAAGAGTCTAAGCAGTCAGCAAATAAACATTTAAACTCTAAGTTTGTTGTAAATACTCGTTCATTTGTACTCTGCGGTCTTGTAACTGTCCACCAGGGGCGCTCTCCACAAAACACTCCACTAAATGCTTTCGTGTGTATGATGTAGATCAAGACTGTAACCCAGTTAAGCCACTGTAAATACTGCATGAAGGATGATGTATCTTTGTACAGTCCAGCGCACTGTGTCCACACATTTACTGAATGAACCTCTGATTTCAGTTAAACATTTTGCTTTTTGACCGTTTATACCATGTTGACTAGAGCGCACATGAGTTTCATTCGTAATTGTTCTGTTTAAATGTATGCATTTATACGTTAACATGATTTTTTTATTTGTTTTTCACTTAAATCTGTTTTATGTTGTTTGAAAAGTCACTAATTGGGTAAAATAAGCAATGTCAATGTTGGCCAAAATAATCATGATTATGATTTGTCATAATGGAGCAGCTCTGCAGGAGTGTGTGACAGTCTTGGTTTGTCCTCAGCTGGAGCTCCAGAGACAGCAGCTCCTGACAGAACGACAGGCGTTCCACATGGAGCAGCTGAAGTATGCCGAGATGAAGGCGCGTCAGCAGATGGAGCAGCAGGCGGCTGCTGCAGCCGCCCAGCAGAACGCAGGAGGCCATCATGGACCTCCTCCACATGGTGGACCTCCTGCACACGGTGGACCTCCTCCACATGGCCCACCTCCTGCACACGGCGGACCTCCTTCACATGGCCCACCTCCCGGCATGCACCCTGGACATCCTGGTCATCCTGGACACCCTGGTCCCGGATATCCGCCAATGCACCACGCCATGGGTCCACACCACGGCCCTCAGTCAGGTCAGAACCTGCTCTGATTGTCTGTTTGCCAGAGGGAGGCTGTCAAATTTTATTGCAACATGCATATTGTGATGTATTATCTATATACCACATCTACATACAGTGTACATCTCAATAAAATCTTGTTGTTTGCTACAGGACCAATGGTTGGACCAGGTCAGCCTATGCCGGGCCGGATGATGCCTGGACCTCCTCCAGTTGGACCCCCACAGGGAGGCATGCCCCCAATGATGGGACCTCGACACCCTGGACCACCCAACGGCATGTGTGAGTACCTTTCTGTTGTAAAACGTCTCCTTTTCTCTCGCTGTGTAACGTGTGTGTGCTGTGTTATATATATTTCTGTTGGCACTCCTCACAGACACCGGTCCTCCGCCTCATCCTGCACACGCTGATGGGATGCCTCCTGGTCCGATGGGACCTTCCGTGTCTGCGCCGCCGCCTCCTCGTGCTGCTGAAAACTAAAATATTCCCCCCGTCCTCACACACATTTACATGAAGACACACACACACTCAATCTCGCACTCGACTTCTTCTCTTTAAATTCAAATGAATTCTGCTTCCTTTGACACCTGCTTTTATCTCCCTCTCTTGATTGGCTTGCTGATGGGTGGGTCATCTCTAAAGCTCCTCCCCCAGTTGTGCTCCGCACTCACCTGTAAACATCCTTACGCTCAGGGCATAAAGTCTGGGAGTGTTGTTCTCTCTCTCTTGGCTAGTAATAATGTCGGCTACTGTTTCTCCTCTGTGATGTTTAAGACCGTGCTGCTGCTAACGCTCGCGGGCTCCTGTGTTGGGGAGGAGCACCTCCTGCTGTCTGGCTCCTCCTTGTAATGTGACTGATAGAGTAATATGTGTATATTGTGCTGATTCCTGTAAGCTAAACTCTCTGAGACCAGAGAGAGCTCAAGACCTGCTGTGGTCTGGCTCTTTCTTAAAAAAACACACTGTAGTTTTGAGCCAGTCAGCCGCTCGCCACCCCCCCAATGAGCCTGCGATGCGTGGAGACCCATATCTCCCCACTGCTGTACGTGTTTGTGGTTCGGTGTTCATTTCAACCAGGTTCCCAGTGGCTTTTTTGAGCTTCCTGTAATTTTTACACCCTCACCTCGCTAAGAATCTACCTCGCCGGTGCAATTATCTGTCGCATTCAATCTGCGCACCGCGTGCGTGTGTGTTGAAATGCATCAATTAGATTTTTATGGTGCTCTGCTTGGTCAGTCCCACTGTGACTCTGTAATGTTCTGACTGGAGTGGAGATCAAGCGGTCGCCCCAAACGGGCGTAACTCACCCTTACTCTCTGACTACAGTCCCAAAACATCCAGAGTACTGTATTCCCTGGAGCACACAGCCCAACCTTTTGTTTTTAGAGATGTACCCACACACCCATGAACCTCTTATTGGCTTCAAACAAACACGTCCACGTGACAAACTCCATTCGATCACTCAGAGAATAATAATGGAGGTGATTATGGTCTCACACTGAGATGTTTGAGGAACTTCGCTTGTCTTAGGTGTAGCTCGCCCTTCGTGCTCCTCCCTTAGGTGCTGACAGAGTAGCTGCCCTGCCTCGCTCTACCTCTCTCACTTCACTACCTCTTCTCTCTCTCTCTCTCTCTCTCTCTCTCTCTCTGTCTTCCTATGGCTGTTATCTCTCTTTTGTGTGTGCCCATGTGACTGCTGCATTACTGCTGTGTGGAGGCTATCGTCCTCTTCCTCCTCAGGTGAACCAAGCCCCCTCTTTATCATGGCCCTCCCCGCTACACACACACACACACACACACACATTAACACAGATATACACACACAAATACACACATTTCCTCTTCCAAAACTTTCCAGGCTGTATATCACAGGATACGGGGGTGATTCCCTGCCCTCCTTATGCCCAGTATATATCTTATAATGCTTTTTATTTTATGGTAATGTATTTTTAAGAAAATAAAGTTTGTGTAGACTCACTTCTCTCTGTTCCTGGATGTTTGTAGCTTTCTCTTCTGATTTTGTTTCTCCGTATATTGATACTGAGACCTAAACACTGTCAAATAAAGTGTCATTTTGTTTTTGTACGATTGCTTTTCTGTTTCAGTTCTAGCGTTTCCATCAGTTTTATTCACTTGCTTTAATCTTTAATCCCCAGCGATTTCAGTATTGGGTTGGTGGGGCAAAAAAAGTTTTACCCCAAAGACAAAAAGATGGAAAAAATACGTTTTATGTAAAGAAAATTAATTCAAATGTTTCACAATGTGACATTTTAATGACAATTAAATGCGTTTTTTCACAGATTTGTCTGTGTACGTACATTTTACTTGAGTTTTTTTCATTCAGATTTTCTGAGATGATCCATGTTACAGTAAAAGTAACTGTGATAAAATGAATGTGTCTAATTGTCATGACAACAATGTCACGGTCTAACAAAACATTGTAAGCAATTATTGTTTGAGGGGGTGAAATATGACCTGGATTTGTTCCTGAGAGGCTTCGTAAGATTCACTCGTTAAGGCAAAAATCTGATCGTTTGTTTCGATTTGAAGTAAAATCTCATGGCTGTGGCTCTTGAGAGTCTGGTCTTCAATATATAATGTCAGGTGTAGCTTACAGCTTTAAAACTGATTTTATGATGTTATATTAAGGTTGTGTTCAAAACCTGCCTGTAACTTCCCCACGTTCACTTTAAATAGAAATACTGATCCCAGGATTTATAATCATATCATAATGTGATATAATCCTAAACCTGCATAATGTGCTAGTTAAAATGATTATTAATCTTCACTAGATGTTTCGCAATGATGTTAATGTGATAAAGAATGTTTAACAGTGAATTTATTAGTAATCAGAATAAAGGTCTTCTGGAAACCCTGGAGTCCATTAGCCTATCTGTAGGCTGCTTGTTGCCTGGCAACTACCAACTTGGTGCATTAATATAGAATGTGACTATTAGTCTGAAACATGTTTCTGTTTAGATTGAATAGGGGGGCAGATTTAAACGGTTCAGTTTATTTAGACTAGTTTAAAAAAAAACAGTTCAATTGCAAACTGACTTTTGGAAAATGACTCAATCATTGACAGTCTTTGGGATAATATGAGATTGATTAAGATAATGTAAAAATCTCTTTAAAGACAATACAGTAAGTCAAGAATGTTGGGGGAGATGTAAATATGCAACCTGTTACTGTTTCAAAGAGAACATGTGTGATTATTTGATGTAGTTTTTCATAGTTTATCACCCAGGCCTTTAAAAACACCTCACCGCCTCCACGCGAATATTAATATTTCCAGCTTTTATTTACATTTGCTGTAATGACACCAGATGAGGTCCAGGTCATAAAATCAAGCCTGGGGCGCACCAAAACGCCCTGTGATTTCAGGACATATTAAAACGACCCTCCTCCACTAATAAACTGAGGATCTAGTGCTGCTGCATGGAAGCAAAGAGCCCAAAGATTCTGTATTTATTGATTAATTAATTGCAGATTAATAATACACAATTATCAATTGCAGATTAATAATCTACAATCAATTGCAGATTATGTGGTATGCAACCAGAAACGTGCTTTAAGTAAACAGAGTCGGTTTAAATTTCAGTTATTTGAAAAGCTCAGATGTTACATAATTAACATTTCATCTGAGCTGCACCAGCCCGGCCATCCTCGATGAGATGAGGTCATACTAGAAAAGCTCATACAAACCTTCATTTTCCTCTCATTTCTCCCCTCAGCCCGTTTCTCAGCTGTTTCTTCTCTTCCTCTCTGACTTCATTTGTCAACCCTTCTCTTTCTTGGCTCTTCCTCATCTCTGTGCTCACCACCTCCTCCTCGCTCATGCTTACACGTTCACTGTTCATCCTTCATCCCCGTAACCATGGCGGCAGATTCAGAGATGTGTGAATAAAGGAGAAGGTGCCGCTGGCAGAACGCAGCTCCGTCATGACTGCTGCAGGGACGGATCGCGGACAGCCTGGCAAAGACCACGTTCACCTACTAATACACTGAACTGTTTATTGGTCAATCGTTAAATATTCAGCAGTAATATGGGAGCTGATTTGTACATACGTAACTCAATACATGGAAAAATAGGTTAAAGGCAGGGCGATCTTTTCCAGAAACAGTTTTTGTTACGCTGGTTGGAAATCTCTTCACATCCTGATAGCGATCACTAAGTTAAGTGATGTAAATATATTTTTATAAATGTATATCTGTGGAAGATGCAGGACTATAAAATGTTCATCCAATCATTGCATTCGGTCCGATAGGATTTTTTTCCTGCCTGTCAAACTATATATGCTCATATATATGTTCATAGGGAGCGCCTTTAAATACGGCGAATTAAAAGTACAAATTTAAATAATATACATCAAGAGAGTATGTATAGATATGCGTAATAAGTACTGTATATAACTGTAGAAGTATAAATAATGTAACACATGGGAGAACAGTACACTATAAAAGCAGTCAGTAGTGTGCTAGCTGTTTACGGTGGAGATGTGGAACAGAACTGGTGGAGTAATGCAAAGGTCACGGGTTTGAATCTCAGACAAGCTTTTGATCAAGTGCAGTTCAGGTTTACAGACCTGCAGTTACATTACAGGTCCAATGTGACGTGTGTGCCTCAACATCTTCTGTTCTGAGTTTGATTGCTCTGCTGAGTTCCCTGTAGCGCTGCCGAAACCCAGAATCTGAAGACGTTGAGTTAAAACGACAAACGTTGTCAGTCTGTGTGTGATGTGCAGATGGCAGGAGCTCCTGGCTGCCAGAAACAGTTGGTGTGTGTGTGTGTGTGTTCTTGACGGAATATAAAGGATACTCTCCGTGTTTTCTAAGCACCATCGCTTCAGCTCGGTACGTGCTTGACAGAGGCATTTAGGCGTTTCATGTTTGCGCACCCGCGCCATATCTGAGGACGTTTCCATGGTAACGGTTCTCATGGCTCTGCATGAAGAGTAGCCGTAAAGGAGGGGCTGTTTCGTGCTTTAAAGATTGAGCGTTAAAGCACCAGTGGAGACTCGCCACGATCGTCACACACACTCGCGACAAACAGAACCGCGAAAATAATGACATCCCTAATCAACATGATTGTGAAGCACAGCTTGATTCCCGTGCGCATGGCCTAAAATATTCCAGCTGAAGGGTCGTTGAGTTCACCCGTGAGTCGCTGTTCAGGGACGCCTCGTCTGTACCCCGTTCTAAAGGAGATCTCAGGCAGGTTTATTTGCTAGGACTGAAGTGTACACTGATTTGGGATTTGATATTTGGCCTTCCAGATTTAAAAAAACAAATCTGGGACAGCGCCACAGGCTTGTCAACAAGATGGTAATTAGGGTCCCTCTGTGTTTGTGCCATGAGCTTTTGGCATCCTCCTCATGTGAACCAGACTGGAAATACGCGACTCTAGTAGCTGGATATGGTTTTAAATTCTTGTTGCCATGACAGCTTACATTGAAGGTGACATATTTGTTAATGTATGCTAACCCATACTTGAAATGTGACCTCTGCGTTTAACCCGGGGAGCAACTGGGGGAAAGGTGCCTTGCTGAAGGGCATCTCAGTCGTTTCCTGTCAGCTGACTATCACAGACAATATGGGTTGATTATGGTAAAAATTCTTTGCAATGGGTTCGAACCTGGTAAGCTGTGAAAGAGAGCTGAGGTTATACACACTAACTGGTTGTTAAAGGCATTATCACAACAGACAAACACACAAAGAGTGATGAATTGGTAGATCTTGGTGGACGATGGTGGTTTTTGCTGAGTGTGTGGGTGCAGATTCAACAGTGGCCTGACCAGAGACCAGAGTGTGAATTCTTTCATATCATCTCAACATAAAACAGCACAATGAAACGAGTACAATGATAAAACTGCTGGAGCATGTTGAGGTTGAGCGCTGTTTTCAAGGACACAATGTGATCAGTCCTGGAGATGGAATCCTTTCAATGTCTTTGGTAGAATGAAATCCCGACCTAAAATCAAGTCTTTTAACATTATCATTTTTATTGTTTGTCGACTGTTTAGTTTTATAAATCCTCTCAAAACACAATTACATTTTTAAATATTTATATTATATTATTAATATTATATATTGTGTAGAGAGTAGCTTATTCTTTCAGTCAAACCTATCTGACATAATATGTTAACCACAAAATATTTTGCTTTTCAAACGTACTAATTTAATAGTGTAATATGTACATTTTACATGAGGTTACATGATTACTCTGGATTTTAATTCCTAATAATAAAAGTCAATTTACTGAGACGATTCCATGAATGAATCAATAGTGAGTCGGGTGAGTCTTTTGAATCAAACCTGTTTGAATAATACGAGTCAATGGAAAGAACCGATGCGCTGAAATGACTCAGACATGCACCGGCAGAACCAAAAGACAGGGTACATTAAACACCTCTTCACTCGATCACTTCACACTTAATGCATTTAAACCTGCAGATGATTTACGTTGTTTTTATTCAGTTGTTGTTTACGAGTTCAAGTGTTCAAGCGACTCGACTCCGATCACGATGTTGATGGCGTCCGAATGAATCTTTTAGTCACCAGAGTTTTAACCAGCACACCACACTACCCGTCATTGTGTTTAGTAGGTTAATGACGCACACAGGTAACCTGTTATCTCTTGCATTTTAAAGATGAGTTTAAAGCTGCACTCAATACATGTTTATGTTTTGTTATGTTTGTTGACGTAACATGTTGACATTCTCAGGAAAATTCAAGGTAAGTTTCTCTAAAGCTGAATGACAAGATCATGTGATTTCAACATAGAGTCTGCGTGCATGAAAATACAATCTGTATTATATTGAATAAATCGTTTCTATAGACCACAGACGAGAGTTATCATATACACATAGATCTTCCCCCATTTTCCACTTTAAGTTTATTAAAAATGTTTTATATTTTATAATTATAATGGCTTCATTTGATTTCAACAAGCGTAATATGTACGTAAAGTGACCTGCAATATTATGTTTCAAACAGAGATGGCGATAGAGAGTTGAGGTTAGCTGTGGCACAGGACAGCTGGTTGGAGGACAGTACAGTGTGAAGAACTGCAATGATTTACCAAACAAAATGTTTTGAGGTTTCTGCTGTTTGGCAATAAGGTAAGAAAATGTTCTTTTTGTTTTAGTTCTGAATTAAGTTTATTTTTCATACCCCACTAGCAAATATTTATTTTGTTTAACTATTGTATGTGTAATTCCTCCAAATATAAACATCTTTTCTGGGAGCCCCGCCTGGCTGCCAAAATCATGAGATTTCTACACATTTTAGTATCACTTATGACTCAGCGTGGTTTAGTTTCCTAATCATTGCCTGAGTCATTCACTGTGAGCACAGCTAGCTCCTCTCAGAAGAGCCCGACAACCTAAACGCATTCATCTTTATATTTGACAGGTGAACACAGGAATCTTGACACTTGAGCTGAAGGGGACGGAGGGACTATAAGGATTTTCTGGCTGCGTTGTGTTCCGCTACACCGCCTTGCTGGATGCGTGTGAGAAGTGCAGGTGTCTCTCGGCCGGCAGAGAGACAATTAGATCCATCGTCACGCTTCCCAGTGGGAGACGGCCCTCCTGCTGGAGTGTTTAGTGGAAAGGTGAGCGGGATGCGTTTCTGTTTAGCGGTTGATCTGCGGTGTTTTTCTCCTGAATGGCCCTGTGAGTTTTTGTTGTATTTTGGTGTAAATCTGTTTTTCTTCCTTTGACTTTGAACATACATCATAAAAAGTACATGACTTTACATGTATGCATTTGGCAGACGCTTTGATCCAAAAGCGACGTACAGTTCATTCAAGCTATACATTTGATCAGTACGTCTGTACTCTAGGAATTGAACCCACAACCTTTGAGCAGCTAATGCAATGCTCTTCCATTTGAGCTATAGTAGCTTTACGTAAAGTAACCTGCAGTTGTATGTTTCAAACAGAGATGGCAGTAGAGAGGTGAAAGATTGCAGCTTTAGGAATTCCAGACATCTGGAACTCTAAACCTCCGTATATGAGTTTTAGAACCCAACCGGTTCTATGACATCTTTTTCAGGTGTCAGCCTCCTCGGAACCGCACTTTGGCGCGTACATTTGAAAATCGTGGCGCAATTTCTCGGTGACCTGGAGCGGAAAACCAGGGATTCCAGAAGGCCACTAAACCAGCAGTCTTTCCATATTTATTACAATTACTGTGTGTTTGTTTTCTGGATGTGACAGCGTGTCTGGTGAGCTCCAGCGCGGGTGTTGGAGAAGCTCATTAAAAATGGAGGCTGTGAAAGTAGGCCAGTGGTTCAGTGATGTGGAGGTGAGGACGGGCGGAGAGAAATCAGACGCACGCTACGGTCTTCCTCCCGCTCTGTCTGGACTGTGTGTTTCTCTTCCAGCTAAACTCCGCAGGTGAGCTGGTAGAACATATCATGTATCTTGCATGTTCTGATTAAATGAGAAATGTTGATGATTAAGGATGTTGAGGCGGGACAGGCGAGCAGGTATTCCTGCATTCTGTAAAACTTATCGTTTTACGTACAAAAGGTTTTAAAGAATTTACTGTAATGTCAGTTACTGATTTAATATACGCTATTTAAAATATAAACTTTACAAACAATTTTGGATTTCAGTCTTTCCTCATTAAAATAATTAGGAGCTTTACTTCTATGACTAGAAATAGTTGCCCAGGGCTGCATTACCAAAATGAGCCCTGTGTGAACTGATGTGCTCTAAAGGGTCTTTGGTTCAAGTTTTCTATTGCTGTTATGAAAGGCTGAGCAAAGCTGAGTTCCTTACTGTAACATACATCCTCATAAACACATAATACACACAATTTCTGACGCTTGTGAACTATAAGAACCAGTAAACCACAAACTCTTCAGCCAAACATCTCACTGTGCTTCCATTGCCTCATTAGCTTTATTCCTTTTGTCATCATTGATCTGAGATCTTAATTAAAAGCCTTCATGCATTACATCACAATGGGCTTTATTGTTCCTCATTTATCTTCTGATTGGCTGAGAGACTGCAGGCATCTATTCAGCTGAGTGGGCCATTGCTGGCAACTGCTTTACACCAGGCAGGGCGAAAAAATCTGTTTAATTTGTTCAGTGGTGTTTGTGTGTGGAAAAACGACGGTGTGTTTTTGGTTTGATGTA
This sequence comes from Botia kubotai, assembly GCA_036877585.1. Classification (NCBI taxonomy): domain Eukaryota; kingdom Metazoa; phylum Chordata; class Actinopteri; order Cypriniformes; family Botiidae; genus Botia; species Botia kubotai. The sequence continues at coordinate 10,611 of JAZGTI010003303.1, forward strand.
CATACGGTCTGTGTCGTCGTTTTTTTTGCGTTTGGCTCTTCGCTGTTTTTTAACAGAAAGTAGTGCAGCTCAACGCTCCCACTGTTTTACTGTTGTAGGGGGCTGCAATGTTCCTTCAGTCCAATATTAAGATTCTGCTCTCCAATGTTCTGCCAAGTGTTTCTTTAGTAAATAGTTTGTGTACCGTTTGCCCGATTACCTCAGTGTGTGTATAGTGTTCTATTCCTGCTGAAGTCCACAGCAGAACCATCATGACCCTCCTTTTCTCTTGCTTTGCTTCCTGTATTTTAATAACTTCTAAAAATAAAGGTTCCTAAAAGCTTCTTCACAGCCATGCCATAGAAGAACCAATTTTGGTTCCCGGATGAACCATTCAGTGAAAGGTTCTTATGAGAACCATCTTTTCTTACCTTCTTGAAATGTGAGGAACCTTTTTCCCACTACAAAGATCCTTATGTGAAACAGAAAGGTTCTATGGATGTTAAAGGTTCTTTATGGAACCATACAGCCAAAAGATGTTCTTCTGTGGTTCATCATTTGTGAAAGAGTGTATGTAGTTAGTTTGTCTTCTGTTCAGCCAGAATCGTTGGTTGGATGCCACAGCTGAAGCACACTCGTGCCGCTGCGTCTGGCTCTTTCCATCGCCGCAGAATCTGACATCTCTGCACAAACTGTTTAGTTCTGCTCTGGTTGGCAGCACATAAGCCCGTATGATCCAAACTCCAGCCCGTCCAGAGCCAGGAATAGCTGCGCTGCGTTAATGGCACTCGAAGAACAGGAAAGAAAAGCACTGAAGTAGGTGTAGAAGAAGAATAAGAGGGGAGGAGCTTAAGCCTGGCTGTTATATATCTTTCATATATACTGTGTTAAATCATTAATACATTGAATGAGTTTTCTGGCTGAGGCAATAGAACCCTTGGTGCATGGGGAGGGGTGCATGAGGAGGGGTGCATGGGGACGGGTGCATGGGGACGGGTGCATGAGGAGGGGTGCATGAGGAGGGGTGCATGGGGACGGGTGCATGGGGACGGGTGCATGAGGAGGGGTGCATGAGGAGGGGTGCATGGGGAGGGGTGCATGGGGAGGGGTGCATGAGTAGATTCAGTAACCACAGCCTTAAAAGCACAATATGATCACAAAATGAACATTGTTGGATATGTCTGTTTTAAAGAGAGATCATTATATTTGTGGCTGCAATTGTTGTTAATTTAAGCCTTGAATGATACATGTGTCATAACTGTAGAAACAAATGCTTACAGCTATATAAAGCACATCACTCTTTACAGAAAAGAGGATTATGATAAAATTGTTTGTTGGTTGTCTGTATTGTTATTATAACATTATAACTTTTTAATCGCATATATATAAATAGCATATATGAACTTTTTTAATCTGGTGTGATTCATAATCTTGGTCACAAATTATATATTAATATTTAATATATAATACCAGCCAAAATTCACAAAAAACACAAAATTCATATTTACCCCTAGTAATTAGTTATGAGTAATCCTGATTGTGAGATTGTACACCGTACATTTGTAAACCCTGAGTTAATATTATTTTGTACATATATATAATGCATCCCATATACCTGCACTGTAATATATTTTTAGCACCTGCTCTGAAGCAGAGCTAAAAAAAATGTTAAAAAAGACACAGTGTAAGTACAGTGCTTAACCCAGGATTGCAAGTAGCCTTAACCTGGGATAAAAAAATAATATGTTAATCCAGGGTTTAGTATGTTTGAGGGTATCTGTTTGTGTTTAATGCTTACAGCTTCCAACAAGTCCAAGCACAAAGTGATACACCTGATCTGTTTGTGTCTTGTGTGGTTAGTTGTTTAGTTGTGTGTCGTCTCAGTGAGGTTTTCTGGCTTTGAAAGGAGGAAAGAGAGAGAACAGACAGAGTGCCAGTGAAGCCCGTAATGGGGTTCTGTTCTCTACAGCTTAAACACCTCACAAATCAATACTGCATCATCAGTTACAAATAGGCTGTTTGCAGCTGTTACAGCCTAAAGCTGCTATAGGCAATGTTTCTATTGAACAGGTATCCTGAAACATCAGTCGTTTTTGTGGGACAGTGGGTGGCGGTTAGATTGTTCGGTTAGCCAATCAGAATGCTTCGAGGCGCCGTTTGACTGTCAGTCAATTTGCAGGCCGGCGGGCATTTGTCTTAAGGCGGAGTTTTGGATAGAGTGGGCGTGTCTAATTAGTGGAAATTCTAAAACGGTTAAAATCGCCTGCAGCATTTTTTTCCATTCCCCACACGATCTGCTTAAACATTTCATCTGTGACAAAATGGCACGCAGAGCAGAAGAGTATTTCTGAGAACCGAGAGCAGGGATGGATAGTCACTATTATTCATTTTTAATAGGCATTCCCGCCGCTGCTCTATTTATAAATCTGATGCTTCTAATAATACAAGACCGTTCCTCATGAGGGCAATAAAAGAGAGGCATACAGCTTTAATTCACAACCTGATAAATGTTGACAGTCAGCAGACACGGGACAGGTGGAGTTTTATGGTCGCGTGCTTCCGACCGCCATGTATACAGTAGCAGTCGAACGTTTGGACACACCCACCCACTCATGAATAATATCATTTTACAATATATTGAAATAAGCCATCAAAGCTGTGCAGTATCTTATAATCAGGCTTTTAAAGCTGCAATTCATAACTTCTAACTCGTAAATTCGTCTCTCTGTCGCCATCTCTGTTTGAAACAGAAAACTGCAGGTTATTTTACGCACTTTTCTATACGTATGTTAAAGTCACATGAAGCCGAACTGACATTTTTCGTGAAATCGGACCCGACAGCTCAAATTATAAATAATTATTATAAAGCTACTGTAGTGAAGCAGGGTAAGATAAGGAGATGGATTTGAACACGCAACTGTCGTGTACTTCCTCAATAACTGACTTTTGATCATTTTTAGCCCAAAAATGTTACAAATTGCAGTTCTTATATAATGTGAAATATACATTCAGATATACATTCAGTCCGGCGGGCTGAAAATGTTGACTGGCACTTTATATACGTGAGGTGTATACGCTTGTATATTTTCATGGTAAGAGGGCTGGTTGGATTCTCCCCATTTCTTTGAAGCTGAGCCCGTTGGCACTTAACCCGAATCTTGCACTCGGTGAGCAGTGTGGGAACCAGTGGGGGGGAGAGGGGCGGGGCTAATGAGCTCATGGTTGGAGAATATCAATTCTTTTGGAACTTTCTCATTGGACTGAATGTACACAGATTAAAAGGCATTGTGTGATGCAGGATGATTGTATAACGGGCAGTGCTTTGTGTATCACACAAGTAATCGTGTTTTCACAGGAGCGTATGAACCTCAGTGATGCATTGTTGTCTCGACATTACTGCTTCCAAAACACTCACTGCCATATTACCTTAATATAACTCCAGTGACCAGCGGAGAATCATATATCCTGTTTGAAATATTTATACAGCAATACAGTACAGACAGACAGAAAAGAAAGAAAGATCAAAGGCAAAGCAAAAGGAAATTGTGGTCTAACTCCAGTATTATGTGCATGCGCATGTATATACAGTGTGATACAGTGTACAGTTCGGCTTCCTCAAGCTCAGCACGTGAAAGATAATATTCTGAATGGAAACTGAGGGGCAGTTGGGTTCATTTACCCTGTCATGTTTGTAAGGAGTGCTCAGTCGATTTATCACAGCTTCATGCATTGAATTTTGCCTCTTGTTTTTATTCTGATAGCATAATTATGTCTGTTCTTCACCAGAATAGTTAAAAATTCGATTCTGGATGAGCACTGAACGCGCACACACACACACACACACACTGCAAGCCAGTGGTGTAGCGCCTGTTGCGCTCTCTTGTGTTTCTCAATGGCGCTGTGTGGAAGAATGCAGCCGACCCCCACCGACACTCTTAGCCGCTTGCATTCATCACCTCCGACTCCCGCCCCTCCTCTCCTTTATTCTCCTCTTCCACCCATTTCAAACCATCAGCCCATAAACAATCTGGAAATGACACATGCATCTTCTCAGGTCCTCCTAACGGCTTTTAATAGGTTTAATTTCATTAATGGAAATGCACGCCTTCCTGCGCGTGCAACTGCACCGAAAGCCAAAGGGTTAACAGTTAAAGTTAATCTGGTTATTTCATCTGGTGAGAACGGGCAAGACATCCCCCTACATTATGTTTTGTACTGTATTTATACTGTATGAAATGTTTAAATTAATGAAAATATTGCTGTAACAATTTACTATTGTGCCCTTGTAATATTGTATATATAATAACGTTAAAATATTAAAATGCATATAATTGTTATATTTATGCTTAATAATAATAATAATAATAATAATAAACTATCTATACTGATATTTGAAATTAATATTAAAGGTTAAGCCCCACGCAGCAGAATCCATATACATCACCTTCAGCTAACCAAGATTAAACCCTTTGAATGACCAAAATCGACTATGCACAATGAAAGACTGTTTTGTGTTCATCTGTAGATGAATATTATTGAAAGCAATGGGAACTTGGGGAGGGGCTGGAGCGTGGAGGGGTGGAGAGACAGTGGGAGTCAAAATCATTTTCCCTCACAAACTGTGAGAACGTTTGGAATCGCATCTCAACCCGGGAAGCGGTTCGTCCTCTCCAAGTGGACGCGCGTCGATTTGGTTTCAGAAGCTCAACCTGTTTCGGCCGCACCACGCAGCGTCTGTCCGTCTTGTGTTTTAGCCAGATTACCGACTTGCAATCGGTCTGTGGCAATGGAACCATAAAGCAACAAATTCCATCGCATTGAACAAAAACAGACGAGGGGAAGTAAATAAATACGACTGGAGAAGACACATCATAAAGAGATGGACATGGAGACGCGCAGAGGAGACACGATATAACAGACTGACCAATGCGCATTTAGGATTTACTTCTCGACTTAAAAAATAGTTTTAAAAGGGATTTTAGTATTTTCTTTAGGTACATTTATTACGGTTACACGCAAGAATGAATCGAAAGCAGATGAGGCTCTGTTCAGGATGCTGGAGCGTGCCGATGCTCTCCGTCCTTCTGGCTGTCACCTTAACGCCGTGGTTTGGGCATGGTAAGATGGTTTTAAAACACGCATATTGAATAACTCGAGGGTTTATAGACGATAGTCCTCAAAGATGAGCTGACTTTACTGAACAGCACTGCAACGTGAGAATGTCGGTCAGTGGTGCGGGCGCTGCTGGCTTTTGCTGCGCGCTTGAGTCATGACTATGCGCGCCGGCTGCTTATGTGCAACACTGGACCAGCGCCGCGAAATGTAGGTTAAATGTCGAATTAGTGTATTTGGGATGCGTCCAAAACTCCATCAGCATTAATTTACTCGCATTAAATAAACGAAGAAACCTGGATAAACACATCTGCGAGCAAACCGACACTGTTGTAGATAATGTTTCGTAGTGACGCGTTGATTTAAAACCAGTTTAACCAATGTGCACGTTTCTTTTCCCTGCTTTCACTCTGGTCGTAGTAGCCAACCAGTAAAGCGTGTGTAGAGTTGCTGCGCTGTGATTACTCAAAAGAGCAGCTGTTGTCGCTATGGCAATGATGGAGGCGCACAAAGGCAGGTTTACGCCGCTGAATTATTTACGCTCGGTCGTTTCTCGCGCAGCACGACTCTGCGCGCAAATCTCACTTGTTTATGCTCGTGGTTTGATTTTTACAGCCGTGAAGCTCACTGGCAATGGTTTTCTTTTTTAAACATTGTGTCATTCCTCCGTTCCCACCCAGGGATGGAAAACTAGCCCAGTGGTAGATGATCGTCTCCTTGGGTACAGATGTGTTCAGAAATTCCGATAGATTGCCGAGCAATAGAGATGATCTCATGCAGACGCGCTCATTCTGTGTAATTAGGTCTTCATAATCGGAATCATTTTAAGCGTAAGTCATGTTGCGTTAGTGGCTGGAAGGTTTTCTATTGTCCAGCCGTGTGGATGCTCAAATTCTGCATTTCGACGCCCAGCAACAAGACAGGGAAAATGACGCGCCTGAGTGTTGAACATCGTTTAATGGCAAACAACTGCATACGTAAAACGATCGTTTGTGCAGGAAAGTGCATCGTGTTACATTACACAATTTACTCTACATCGCCTAAAAGTGAGCGGCGAGCTCCGTCGGCTCTACACCTTTGTTAAACGCGTGCGATGGCGACCATTAGGGTACCAGTCAGGTAAAGATGACGTCATCGGCGACCCTGCCCTTTTGTCCGCTTCATTCGTTTGCCTGTGTTCGATTTTTATTGTTGTGTTCACTTACTCACACATGTCAGCGAAACTGCATGTTTATAAATCAAAGCCAGGTCTTCGTATTTCTTATTTGACTTAACTGACTGCTGGACAACGGTGGTTTAGGCAGTCTGACACTGGTTAGTGTAGACAGCCTTTCCTAATCCATTAGACCGTCACTGGTGCGGTGTAACCTGCAGAAAATTTTCCCACTAACTGATTTTCCCACTAACTGATTCGATTGTTTTCCTTTTCACTATTTGCTGGATAGCTGTTGTATTATCTGAAGAATTCAGCGGACGCAGGCTTGCTGTCGTCTGTGGTGGACAGATTCTGCTGCAGATCATGACAAAAAGGTGTTGCCTGCCACGTCTTGTCGATCAAACCTTAAAAATGTTATCTTTCAAAAAACGTACTTTATTCTTTTACGTAAAACGGTTTACACTGTACAGAAATGCTCTCAGGGCAACAAACACAAAACCTTCTGGGATTCAGTGCTGATTAGCAGCAGTTTATATGTGAGTGACAACTGTTACCGGCATCAAGCTAAAGATAAACCCTCCGAATTAAATCCATTTGAGAGGATATTTGATTGATGCTGTATCGTCTAACGCTTTAAACACTGAAAGACTGAGGCTGTGATGTTGGGTGTGTCATTAATAATAATCACAGTGAACGTTCGGTAATCCAGTGTCCTGTACCTCATATAGATCAGATCTCAGATCAGAGAGGTTGATCAAACGCCTCGATCCTGAGAAATTTTGATGACCGTGATTCTTTAGTTTTTTTTTCTTTCGTTCCAGGAATGTGATGTCATTTGGTTTCTGAAATGACAGTGAGATGTCTTCTGAAATAACGCGATGTCTCGTTGTAACATCGATGTCGCATTTTATGGTGAAATTCTTGTGGATGCATTTTGCATGCATTGGATTGGTTTGTAGGCTGTTTCCATTAGCTGTGTTTGGCGTAATGTACTTTAAAAACAGCGTTAATGATTGTGATTTTTCCTTTGATCACATTTATCACTTCGCTGCCAAATAAACTAATCACAGCTTGTCTGGAGAGAAAGAACAAGGGGAGAAAAACTCAGTTATTGCTGGTGGAGTTATTCAGTTCCTGGATTTGCATTCATGCAAAGCAACCAGAAATAAGAATGTCAATTACATTTACGCATTCGGCAGACACTTATATCCAAAGCGACTTACAGTTTATTCAAGTTATACATTTTGTCAGTGCATGTGCTTCCTGAGACTCGAACCCATGACCTTTGTGTTGCTAGCGCAAGGCTCTACCAGCTGAGCTACATCGATTAACTGTATGTTCTGTGGGCTGCTGCCATTTTGTGTTTTAGATTATCAGATGCATAACTGCTCACCCCTCCCCTAACGTGTCATTTCATACATGTAGCGATAAGAGTGAAATAGAATCTAATACATACCTGATTTGTTTGCTCGGCTTATTAAAGAAAATCAATGTCAGAGAGAACCGACATTAAACATCAAAGTGTGTACAGACTGAAAATCTGCCGGGTTTGGATTTCATCATTGCAGGTTTGGGTGGCACTTTGTTTTTTAGGTGCTTCTTGCAGACAGATGTGAACATTCATTTGTGGCGATGGCTGTTCGCCTGTCGCATTCAAGCTGTTACATTCGCCACTACATTCCCCCCGCTCGGTGAGAGCGAGCTGGTTTCCATGGCAACACATCCCTCCTTCATCTCCGCACCTGTTGAGCGCAGCAATGAAAAGATTTATGCAACTGGAGGTGGAGAGACGTTTAGCGGCAGCTGTCTGATTACGTCTCAAGGTCAAAGATCGGACTGTTAAAGAATCATTAGCCAGCATAAAAACTGAGCAGAGCGTTGAGTTGCTAGGGTGACATAAAAATGTTCACTCCATTTCTACAAAAAAAAAGGAGATTTGAATAAGATAAAATCTATTAGCCAGTTTCTTCTCACGAACACCATTAACAAATGAAACATCATTATTGTGTTGATGGAGCCGGTCTACATTGTCCACTCCACTGCATCAGTTTAATCTGTATCCCTCTGTATTTACATTTATTTATAGTATTCTCAACATTATCGCATGACGACTGACGAGTAGTTTCAATTAACATTGACAGAACGATCATGAGGGTATGATTGCTGATGACTGAGGTAAAAAAATCAGACACACTTTTATAGTGAGTTTCACTCACTTATTTCACTTATTTACTGTGTGTGTGTGAGTGAGTGTGTGTGTGTGTGTGTGCGTGCATGCGCCGTCTCTTTAAAAACTACACAAAACAGAGTGAAACCATTACATCATCACTTTGTGCTTAAATCTGTGTTTATATTACGTTTCACACTTAACATATTTCATCTCTATAATTTAATTGCAGTAAGCGCAATAAAATCAACATATGAACTTCATGAATTTAATATTTCAGCAACCTTGAAGGATTTAGTCATTTGTATTCAAACAAATGGTTCATACTTAAAAGTGTTTGTGCTTTCATGCTTTTTCTCTTGTGTTGACGATGACATAATTGTATTAAATGATAACAGGAAGTGGTGTTGGGCTTGATCTCTTAACCTTAATCAAACAGGGTATGACAGATGATGGCAGAAAACGTTACTGATGTCTGTTTTAGTTTTCACACTGAGGTGCTGGAGTCAGACCTCCCACAGTTTTAACTCGGGCATCAGAACAGTATCTGATGTACAGACTAACTGTTGCTGCTCATCGATGTCTCTTCCCCTCACTGTCTCACAAAAACACACACTGTCACACTGTGGCATCTCCCCAGATTCATACAGCTGAGACCTGGGGCCAAACATTCCTCCAAGCCTGGCCAACAAGCCCCAAATTCTGAAACATGCTCTCAGATGACCTCCCCCCTTCAGGGCTGTATTGGGGTGCCCGAAAGAAAAGGGGTAACCAAGTATTATGTAACAAGATTTGACCATTGAGAGAAAATGGGGAACACAAGGGCCCTTTTGTGTCTGTTCAGACTGCACTCTGCCTGGGGGCCTCAGTTGTGCACTTCTGTTCTGCGTTCTGTCTGGGAGACGTTTTAAATAGTTCAGCAGGAGATCTTGGGTAACAGTGGTCGAAAGATCTGACCTCGATCTGGGTATTTAATCCACACAATCTAGAACCTGTGTTCCAAACACTCCATACAAATAATCTTCACTTGCTGTGCACTGGTTACCTGCTGGTGGAAAGCAGACACATCTCTAAATGAAAGTGTACGGTTTCAAAAATGAAGTTACTGCGAGTGTGTCGGGCACACGTTTGCTAATGGTTTAAAAATGGATGCGTGTTAACTGTTATCTCTGCTGAATTTCAGACCTTCCACACCACAGTTTGGTTTCCAGTCCATAGTTAGATTAACACATGCACTCAGCATGAGTCACTCTAAAACATCATTATGTCATTTTCCAGATACACTTCACATCATTACCGCTCTCAAACGAAAGCTTCATTACGTGGTATTTTGTTGTCCTCCTAATGGTGCAAAACACTTTTTTAAATGCGTACTGATGCATCATGCTTTTAAATTAGGCATCTGGTTTCTATGTAGTCTCGCACTATTAGATGAATGTTTTCTTACTGTATGAGTGTGTATTAGTCATCACAACTTTAAAATCAACACATGGTTTATTGTTTGTCTGTGCACATTTGTCACACATATCAGAAGCTTTGAGTTGTGTTGTCTTTGAGTTGTTTTGACAGCTTGTTTTTTAGAGACGTTCTTGTGTTGGATGTTTAATGTTCACATTTGTTTAAATGTTTAATGTATTCATCGTTCACAAGACCAGAAACATTATTTCTCCTTTTTCTTTTCAGTTTTATTTGTTACAGTAAGTGTGTTTTGATATACGGGTAACGGTTCACATTTCTCACCTAATCTAATTGCGTTGAGCGGCTGTGTTCTGAAAAACAAGACATTTTTACCCCAGAGGAGTTTCAGAGAGTTTGTGCTGTTTTTTAACTGTGTCTCGCTGGTGTGTGTGGTTGTTGTTTTAAAAATACAGCTCTTACCACTTGGTGCCGGCCTTCTTTCCGTGTGTGGTGTGTTTATGTTCCGAGAAGTGATTTTACATCTGTTTGCAAGACACGTTTATCTCTCACGAATGCAGATTTGAATGCAAAATTCTAGACTCTCTAATGTCAGATGTTATTTAACGGCGCTCTATCAGATTCATCTTTCTCAGATTTGTCACAGAAATATCACATTAGTGATTCACGGCACTCATAAAACTCAGAGCAAGCACATCTGGCCTTTTTTGGGAACCTCTCTGTGATGGAGGCACTCCAAAGATGCCAAAAGAGACGCCAAACAGCTTTAGCCTCCGCTGTCACGCGTATCGTCTCAGGCCACGTTCCTCCTTTTATTAGTGTTAAAAAAAGAAACACAAACATATTCTCCAGAAAAAATGTCTAGACAATACAGAGTGTTTCACAGTCAGATAATGATACAGAAGAAGCACTGGAGCTTCAGGAAGAGACCGTCATGTTACTTTGCTTGTATAGGAAAATGGCTCGGTGCTGTTTTAAAGTCTGCTGTGTAACTCCATATTCTTGATATTCTTGAAAACAACGTGTGTTTTCCTGACCGTTCCAGAAACACACACAATTTCCCGTATAGTAGAAACCACAGTGCATATTTTTAAGCTTTTATTTCTTAAAAATCTCTTTTCGTGTCCAGATGCTGTTAAAGTGTTTTATGGTGAACTGTCACAAATCTTTCGGTCTGTTCTGAGTTAATTAAATGGAGCTATGAATTAAATGGACTCTCGAGGTGGAACAACAGGGTATAAATTAAAAGCTTTCCTGTAGCTCAGTGGTTAGAGCATGGCGTTAACAACGCCAAGGTCATGGGTTCGATCCCAGGGATTGCACATACTCAATGTGTAGTGATCAATGTGTAGTATAATGCAATGTAAGTCGCTTTGGATAAAAGCGTCTGTCAAATGCCTAAATGTAAATTACATTTGCGGTTGTATTGAGTTGTGTGGGGCAAAAACTGCTTGTTGTCCATCTATTCTGCTAATCTTGGGTTTATTAGGAGACACTGTGTTTCTTGTCTTAATCACTAATACATAATCCTGCGTCTGTGAGAACCACGAACATCAGATAATTACACTTAATCTCAAGGTTTGCTAAAGAAGCTTTCTTTAAAGACGTTGAAAGACCCCAGGGACCCCAGCTAACAATGTTAGGTTTAAGCAAGGTTTTCCTAACGTTTCCGTTAAGTAACAAAAATGTTATTTTGAGTGTTCTAGGACATTCAGAACATCCAGTTTTTTAAACATTGAACTTTTTTTATTCTGTAAAGTTTATAAATTAGCTTTCCTGTAGCTCAGTGGTTAGAGCATGGCGTTAACAACGCCAAGGTTATGGGTTCGATCCCAGGGATTGCACATACTCAGAATCAATGTATAGTATAATGTAATGTAAGTCGCTTTGGATAAAAGCGTCTGCCAAATGCCTAAATGTATGAAATGTAAATGTATAAAATATTTTTGATATATATGATATGTAGTGTTATAGAAGGTTCTATTAATGTTACTGCAGAAATGTGTTGGATAACTTTAATAGGACTTTTAGAGAACGTTAGTCAACGTTCAGAGAATTGTCCTTGTTAGCTGGGATAACTGATGCTAAAAGCCACTGCTTTGGTTTTATTTGGTTGGATATGAAGGTTTTTTAAATGTTTTTTGCGTTCTCCTAACTGTATTCTAATTCTTTTAACAGGTGTCTCTGTGGTGGGGAATGGAACTGAAGTGGATTTGGCTGTTAACATGACCTCCTCGCCTACTGAAGGTGAGCAGGAGAAGATAGAGGAAGTGTCCCGGTCCACCAGCGCCACGCTCCTGACTCCTCTCACCGGACGAAAGCACAGAGAAGAAGAAGGCAGCGGTATGCTGGAGGAGGTCCTCACACCAACTCCTGCTAGCCATGAGGTAGCCACCACCATCACCTCCTCCATCACCTCCTCCACAGCCCCAGAGATCAGCCGTGACTCTGCGGAGACCGATCACTTGCTGCCCCATTCCTTCATGGAGGAAGAGGAGCATGAGGAGGAAGAGGACGCGAGGCTGCCCGTGTCTACCCATCCACCGTGGCAGGACGCTAAAGGAGACGAGGAGACCACCGTGTTCGACCTCGATCATGAAGTATCTCCTACAGTTCCTTCCACTACATCTCCTCCCCCCTCTGACCTCACCGTCGATTTCTTAGACTCTGGTTCCCGCCGCAAGAACCTCGAGCCGCCGTCTGTCTCCCCTCATGAGCTTCAGGGTCGTGACCCCACCTCCTGGGCCATGCCGGACAATTACGACTACATGACGCCCTACGACGAGACCGTGTCGCCGACTACTGAAGATTACCCTTACTCCAGCACTACTGAAACCTACGAAGATGACTTCCTCACCACGGCCCCGGCTTCCAAGCCCCTCCCCCCACAGTTTGTCAACCCTGATAACACGCTGATCAGAGTGGCCACTGTGGAGGAGAAGCCCCGCGTCCCGCCCAGCGTCATCGACTCGGTTAACGGCTGTCGGCAGGGTTTTATCCGTACCAACGGCACCTGCCGGTCCCCATGTGACCTACAGCCCAACTACTGCTTCAACAGCGGCCAGTGTTTCAGTCTGGACGGGTCTCAGATTTTCTGCAGGTTAGCGTTAAGAAGACGTGTATTGTGTATTGTAGATGCTGTATTGCAAAAGCGTTACGCAAACTTCTCACAAGTTTCTTTTTTGTACCCCACTGGCAAATAGTTTAATTCTTCTTGATTCTTCATCATCATAAAACTCAACTTAGTTTAATTTTTCTAAAAACAACGTTTTGTTTGAAGTAAAAGCATAACTACTTTTGACACAACAACTAAAATGACAAAAATGCTAGGCATGAAAATTCTTGCTGTGCGGAGAGAGAGGGTAGTTGGCAACCTCCCAAGACACCTAGCAAATACTTAGCAACACCCTAGCAACTACCCAAAACACCCTAGCAACAACATAGCTGTTCACTTGAAACACTTGGAACAATCCCTTTTAAACACCAGCTTCTGCATGATCAAGCATGGCTCATATTTTTCAGAAAATGTAAAATCTAGTTACATAAACACAGAATAAATGTGTTCTGATGACAGGGAAACTTTATGACTTGAACAATCCAAGTGCTCCGGAGGAGAAAGCAGCAAATATTTTCCTAGATTCTTCATGAGCAAAGAGGAAACTTCCCTCTCGTTGCCAGATTATTTTCAATTGTTTTTGCCCAAACATGTGACCCACATGTGCGCTAGCTTCAGGTTGACGTGTTTGGTTTGTTTTTGTGTGTCTTCCATTTTGATTACAATACTCTCTCTCTTACAAGAAAAACAACACGTTAATTTGTAAAAATGACAGTGACATCATCCCTCAGCGATCCACCACTTTCACTGTCACTGTCAAATGTATTTAGCATCACAGCAAACGCTCCGCCGGGAACGGCTGTACAGTAACCTCGCTTTAAAAGAGGTCAAAGTGAAGATTATGTTTTAAAGCTGAAATAAGTGATTTATGATTTTTATGGGCAGCTTAGGCCGACATGGCGAGGGAGGATTTAAGACCTAAACATACTGCTTCCTAAAAAACTATTTTGTCACATTTATTTTGAACTCTTCTGCCACACATAAGCTGTTTTTGGCAGAATAGAAATGACTTATTTAATATCGAGATTAAATTCTCAGGGTTTCATTTCAGCTGCTCTCAGTGGCGCATAAACGCAGAAATGAGTCTAATTCACCGTTCACACCCTTCATGACACCCTGAGGTTTGTTTCACATGGGGAGGATGACCTAAGCACTTCCCCCAGGCCAGCCTGTGACTGTTAACAGCTTATGGTTGTAAATTATTGGCCCCTCCCATTTTTTTGATTGGTACAATAGCTGTGACTGTGACCCCGCCTTCACGCCAGCCCGGAGGTCACGGTCTGCAGTAAATGCTCATATTTCCTGTGATGTATTTCAGTTACAGGTTATTGCCCAGAAGTCCTTCATAGATCATGAGACTTAATGGAGTTTTCAGGTATGTTTAAGATTACAAGAGTCGGTTTCTCAGGTGAAACATTGACGGGGCAGAAAAAGTCTCAGTTCAATCTCATTGCTGTCTCGGATACATAATTGAGATTTTAAGAAAGTCTCACTCATGTTGTCTCTTTGCCTAAAATAAAGACATTTGTTATTTTTGTCCACAAAATATTACTGTTGTAACATAGCATAACAACAATCTTGCTAAAAACGTGTCTTCGTTTAGTGGCATTGTTACTTTACAAGATACACTTGTAAAGTCATAATTAAACGTTTGCAGTTTATTACACTGGGTAAGTACTGGGTACACTGGGTTTCCATTGGTGTGAACATCTGAAGGTTTCTGAGCCGCTGAGTTCCTGCTCAGACTGTGTGCCGTGCTCTTGTGTTTGCAGGGTAAAGAGATCACCAGCTCGGTAACCCCTCTGGGGGGGTTCATTAGTTTAACTCGCACCCCAAACACAGCCAGTCAAAGTGGGTCAGTGGAACTCTGGGCAGCTGTGTGTCACATGTCGTCTTTGTTTACACGCGGCTGATTTTTTCACCACTGTGATCTTGTTAGAGGATGAATGGAAATGGATCAGACATCAGTTCATAGCTCTGTCCCTCCCCCTCCACACACTTCTGGTGAACTGGACAGAGAAGAAGATGTGCTTCATCTTAAAAACATGTTTTTCTCAGTGATTTTAAAGTACTGGTGTATTATTATCGCTCCCAGTTTGCTCTTTCATCACTCAGTAGATCTAATAGAGTTATTTAATGTCTCATATTGAGTTCATATTGAAACGTTGACTTGATTGCTGACTTTCATGTCTTGGCAGGTCTGAGCACACTTTGAGATATTGTCGAGATCTCCTCTGAAGCTCTAGAGACCCGTGACATTATTAGGAACTGTTTCTCAAGTCTCCTTTTGCTCTCAGTTTAATCTCATGATTGAGATGTTGAGAGATCTCAGTTTGATTAGGTCTGTGGGGTGTTTGTTATTCACAGGAGAACATGAGAAACAAACGCACATCACGAGGTCAGAGAATGAAGAAATTGTGAGTTTGAGAAGAAAAACGCTTGTGTGACTCAGAGTTCTCTGTGTGTCAGCATGGAAACAGATTAAGGCGTTTCAGGCTGAGTTCACCCAAAGTGTGTGTGTGTGTTTTTTGGTTTGTGTTTTGAGATAATTTAATACTCGGGCAAAATCTATTTACTGTATGTGTCAGTTTGTGTAAGGCATGACTCATAACTCATGTTTAGATCTCAACATTTTGTTGCAATCTCGTACAAGAATGAGTTTTGAATCAAACCTGCCCGGCGAGACCCTCTGGCACACAGGGCGTGTGGAACTGCTTCACTCTCATTGACTATAAACCTGAGAGCAAACTGAATGCAGACTTCAATCTTGTCAGACAAAATTAGATTCATCCTTGAAGTCCCACTGAAATTCTTCTCCATCACAGTCTGTTTTTAACCCGGCGATGGGGTGTGCTGCTATAGAGAGACATATAAAACAGGGTTTAAATAACATGTTCCAAACATGATACAAATGAAGATAATGAAATGATCTTTATATTAGTGCTTGTGGCATCCCAGCCATCAGGGAACATTCTCAGAACATTGTCTAAAACATTCCAGCAGTATGTTAGTAGAACGTTTGTTAAATGTTATGTATCATATATCAAAAATGTTGTTCTAAAGTAGTAAGGGGAACATTTTAAAAACATTACAGTGTTCTTAGAACCAAACGGTGTCATTAATACAACGTCTAAAAAACTGGACATTTTAAACGTTTTTGTTACTTAATGGAAACATTAGGGAAACGTTCCTACAACCTAAAATTGTTAGCTGAAACTGTATTGGTTTGCAAACATAATTTTGACTCAAACCAATGTTCTCCCCTGTGGAACATTGGCCCAGTTTATTCCATTATAAATCGAGATTATTTGCTGTGGTAACCAACATACCACAAATGCTAAATGGTAGAGCTTAACATTTATCGTACTCGGAACATTCATTTAAAACCCTGTGCTGTAGTGCATACGAGCTGGTTTGGCTTTGAGCGATCAGTAAGCGATTGTTTTTGCAGATGGACACGGAGCGGTGTTGTGACAGACACAGCAGGACCTGATTAATGATTGGTCTTAATCCAGCCCTGATCCTTCTTAGACCTCTGGCTTATTACCATTGGGGGGTCTTCAGCTGAGTGGGTTCTCCATCTGGGGATGAACTTTACACCACTGTAGGGATCCACAGAGCTGCGAACACAAATCTTTGCCAATGCTAAATAAAGTACCACAGCCCTTGTGATTTGTTTCTCAGGAATTTTGAGTGATGTTGTGGCGGTGGTGGTAGACCTCATGTTTAGAGTTAATGCTCTCAGGATTTGCCTGCGCTCAGTTCGAAGCTTCTACTGATGGAAGAAGCTCTGAGCTTCATTAAAGCTGGCTCAGAATTAGACCTGAGCTTAAGTCACTTTGATATCCATGTTTCATATTTCATATTTCATATCCATGTGTTATAAAAACGTAGTGTTGTGCGATTATAATCCTATGACTCTGTGACATAAATGTAAACGTCACAGACAGTATTAGCCCGTCTCTTTATGCAGCACAATACAGACAGAACTGTCTGTGTTTGTGTCTCAACATGACAGGCGAGAGAGAGAGAAAAAGAAGGAGAGGGAAGAATAAAGAGAGTAAAATATAGGCAGAGCTGAGGTTTGGTCTTAAGACACATTAGAGATGGAAGTGTCAATACTACATCTGTTTCTACTGCCTGTTACTGCTCAGCTGAGGCTGTCTGGCTCAATCACACACACACACACACACACACATACACACCCATGTACACACAAACACAGTCTTAGCTGGACCATCTGTCCACACAGCAGCTTAATAAACTGCCCATATTTTCACACAGAGTTTAACGGCACAAATCTAACCCACAGGCAGTGGAGCCTCTCCAGTCCACTGAGTCACAATATATATGTGAACTGGAGCAGGTCTGTATTCCTAAAATCCAACATCGAAACTCATTTAGCCCGTCGCTTTTAGATATGTTCGTTTTTTTCTTTTTAGAACTTATCAAACAACACCATTTAATTTCAAAGGTTAATATTAAACAATTCTGGGTTGTAGGAGTGTTTCCCTAACGTTTCCATTATGTAACAAAGAACATGAACCATGTTATGGCTAACTACTGATGTATTCAGAAGGTCTCACGACCCAGAGTGGGTGGGAGAGAGCGAAAGATAAACAGATACAAAGAAAGATGGAAAGACTGGAATTGAAAAGCCGCTGGAAGGAGGATTGGTGGGGGAAGACGGGAGAATGGGTGTAGAATGTAATTTAGACAGCGTGCAAACATGCCGAGGAAACAAACACAATGAAAGAGTGTCGAGATCTGCAAGGGAGGATAAAAACAGGCTGAAGGACTGAAAAGACGGGCTGCTAGACACATTTAAATGTGTGACCTCATCTGTACCCCCGTCACTTCTGTCTTCTGGGACTGAATGCCCCTGGTGGCACTGTGCCAACCCCAAACGCTGTTTTCTGTCATCTCGCTCGGGTTGGCACAGACACAGAGGGGTATACAGGATGCTGTGGTGGAACCTCAGACTCCTCCCATGACCACCAGGACTGTGATTGAAATTGACTTCCTTTATTTTTGGACATTTACATTTTGGTGCGTGCGACCCCCCTCAAGGGAACGAGGGGGCCGTGGTTGGAGTCTGATGGCTTGCAAATGCCCAGCTAACAATTTGGGGTTTTAAGAACATTTCCCTAATGTTTCTATTAACAAAAATGTTGTTTTTGAATGTTCTAGGAACATTCAAAACGTTCAGGTTTTAGACATTGTATTAACGTTATTGCCGAGCTATAAGAACGTTGTTCAAACATTTTTTAAATTCTGTACCATTTGCGAAACGTTCCACTAACAACTTACGAATAATGTTTTTTATATGATATATAATGTTAAAGAAATGTTCTACAAACCTTTACTGCAAAAATGTTTTAATAACTGAGAAAACTTTCAGAGAATGTTAGCCAATGTTATGAAAATGATGTTATGGATTAACGCAGTGTGGAAGCGTAACAGGAGTTAAAAGCAGTGAAGCTGTCATCCACCCGCGTGTCTGAAAGTGGTTAATTGTAACTTGTTGCAGAAGTGTCACAGAGCCCCATCCGTAACTCATACACAACCAGAGACAACATGTGGAGTCAAAACACATTTTGGAAGGTCAGAGAGGATTAAAACAGTGTTTGGATATCAGCCACGTGTCTGTGGTGTGTCTTAATATGGTGTGCTTGAAGTGTGGCTCATTTTAAAAGCGTGTATTGGCACAGTATTGTCTCTTTAAAGAGCACCTTGTGGTTCTCACAAGCCCCTTTTAGTCCCGGTGCCCAATCTGAATCTGTTACACGTGTTCACACTGCAGAAAAACTGGTTTCACACTGGTTCCTCAAAGCTTCTGGTCCCAAAGGACCTAGTAACATTATAGACTTGGGGGTGGAAAGACAAAACTAAATTGAATATTTTGCTCACGTTAAAAGCAATAAGGATGACCTGCTTCAGCATCCCTCCTCTTTTTAATCCACCGTTTTATTTCTCACACA
This sequence comes from Botia kubotai, assembly GCA_036877585.1. Classification (NCBI taxonomy): domain Eukaryota; kingdom Metazoa; phylum Chordata; class Actinopteri; order Cypriniformes; family Botiidae; genus Botia; species Botia kubotai. The sequence goes on from JAZGTI010003303.1 coordinate 29,537, forward strand.
TCATTTCCTGTTTTGTAGGTGCAACATCCAGGACTACATGTGGCACAGGGGTTCCCGCTGCGAGTCGGTCATCACCGAGTTCCAGGTGTTGTGCATCACCATCGGTTTCTCCTCCCTCATGGTGCTTCTGCTCTTCATGACCATCGTTTGCTTCTCCAAGAAGCTGCACGTGCTCAAGACCGAGAACAACAAGCTGCGCAAGCGCAGGTGAGGCTCCGGCCTGCAGGGGGCGACGAAGAGAACGGACGAATCTGTGACCTGTGATGTAGATTGTTTAGAGAAAGTGAGAGAGTGGAATAGTTTATGAATGACACAGTTTAAAAACTCATTGTGTATGTGGGGGAATTACCAGTGAATAAGTCTCACATTGTGTTAGGTCGCCAGATTTCTATGTATTTGTTTAAACAATAACGTTATGAACTTCCATAGGCATATATTGTTGTCCACAAATTGCCAAACAAATACCCTAAATAGCCAGGTGTTTGTTTTTTGCTGAAATGCTGGTTTTGGCTAGTCTCTGAACCTGGTCAGACTGCTTTGGTTTACTGGTTTTTGAAGGGTTTTGAGCACTTGTCAGCTGGGAGACCAGCTAGCTGGCCAGCTAAACCAGCTGAGTGGCAGCTTGGCTAAGCTGGGAGAATGGCTATACTATCTATAATCATCTTAGACATGGCAAATCAAAACAACATAACAGTGTAGAAAGGGTCCAGAAATATAGCCTGCATCTTTTTAATCCCTAGAAAGAATTAGCATTGTGATACAGGTGTTGTTTCTCTTATTAATGGGATGCTACAGAGACAAAATACAGCAGCGAGTGGCAAGCGTGCTAATGTTTAGCGTACTGCGCTAGCAGCGGGCAGACTGCATGATGTCAGGAAAGCTCAAGCTGAAAGTAGGGCAGTGAGATGGGGAGGAGGGGCAAGATGACCTACATACAGCTGTGAGAGCCGGGGGGAGCGACGGCCAGGAATTAAACAACACACACCCTCTTCAAAGACGAGGAGAACAGAGGAGCAAAACAAGTGACAGTGGAGTAACAGGAAGTTTGAATGCAGGGTGCAGAGGAGGTGAGACGGGAAAACAGCAGTGCTACAGTGAGACTCGTAAACATCACACGCAAACCTCTTCATCTGCTGCTTATAAATGTGGTTGAATTTAATCTCTGCACACCAAGATGAGATCTGAAGATCCTAGAGGAGGAGATAAGACCTAGTGAAGAGAAACAGAGAGGCAATTAACAAAATTGGGGTTCTCTCATTGAAAGTGCACACACATACACACACACACATTGTAAATGCAAGACGGCAGAAAGGCTGAGAACATAGATCTCTAGCTCCGTCTAGATGTATCTTGAATAGATCTCATTGCTGTTCTATAAAGCAGAGTAATACATGGCTTAGAACATCGAAGCAGTCTGACCAGAGTGGGCAGAAGAACAGAGAACATAGATTTCTAGATCCGTCCAGATAGATGTTCTAGAGATATTCCAAAAAACCAGCATTGTTGTGTGTATGTAAGCTTTGTGTTTTCAGCAGGATGGTTCTCAGCTGGTTTTTCTTCAGATCTCAGATTTAACATTGGAATATGGAGCAAAAAAGACAAAATTAAACCATGTCATTTAAACCAAAATTGGCATTTAATAATATAAGCATGAACAGCATTGGTCCAACTGCATGAAAGTGGATTCTAAATGTCTCAGATTTCAGCAGCCAATAATTCACCACTAAACAAACCGTGGTGACCACAAACCGCTTATCCTCGTTGCAAGTGATTCATGTGTTTAATGTAGTCTGGGTCATTTGAATTAAAGATGCATTTTCACCAAAATACAGTAGACTTTAACGGAGAGATAGGAGCTGTTTTCCTCCATTAAAATTGCTCTTTTAATTTAGCTGTTTTTATAGTGATATCCTGCTTTTCACCAGTTGAGAACCACTGTACCACTGAACCATAAAGTAAAGTAAGAAATGGACTGGAAAACCAAACCCTGTTGACCTCGGCTCATAGATCAATGAGAAAGTGTGTCAGAAACTCACTCAAATTTAGCTGCTGAAAATATCTCAAACAAGGGCTTTGTTTTATGTCTGTCGTCTTTCTGACATACCAGTGCAAGCTCAGCTCTTAACAATTAGGGAAGCACAATATCCGGCTGATTATATCATGAATATTTATTCCCGTATATTGGAATCAGATGTTAGTAAACAGTTACTCTATTCCAGGTAGAAAATTACTTTGTTTTCCGTCTTTTATTAAAATGTTTTGATGTTTGGAAAATTCTAAATCGGCGCTTTCAAATGTATTTTTATATCGACCTAATGTATTTTATATTGTAGTATTGGTCTAAATATCAGTTATACGTGATAGAAAATATAACAATTAGCAGCTTTTGGGTAAAATGTCTATACTGGTGTATTGGTACAAAACTAGAGCCGTGATTGATAGAGGCTAACCTCTCTCTCTCTCTCTCTCTCT
>JAZGTI010003304.1:0-15027 GCA_036877585.1 Botia kubotai
AGTCAGCGCCCCTCCGCAGGGGTTGCGAACGATGTATGTCACATTAAACAACTGAAATTCAACAATCTCATTAGACAAATTAACTTTAATTATGGATCAAGGCTTTGTCACTGAACCATCTTGGGTTAAACCAAATGATTATGGATCACTGTATTCATCTTTGTAGTCTTTGAAATTAAAAGTGTTTGTAACTATAAAAGAATGTGGTGAGGAGATAAATATCACCTATTTTATTACAGAGAACAAACGTTTCCTCCTCTAATCAGTTTTTGGTTACAAGTAATTCTTTTAATGGACTGACCCAAATTTTTGTGTTTTCCTTACACAAAGCTATTGTAAGATTCGGAAGACAATGACAGCTTTTTTTGGTGGGCCATTCAATGTGGGCTGTTTAGTTTTTTACATACAGAATACAAATGTTACAATGTTGCATACAAATGCAAAAGTTTTGTTCGTGCTTTCCTGTAACTCAGTGGTTAGAGCATGGTGTTAACAACGCCAAGGTCATGGGTTCAATCCCAGGGATTGCCCAAACTCAGAAACCACATATAGTATAATGCCGTGTAAGTTGCTTTGGATAAAAGTGTCTGCCAAATGCGTTAGTGTAATAAATGTAATGTAATGTTCGTACTTTGGACACTCAAATATGTCCTTTATCTCAGCCTTGTGCTGAAAGACATCCATTGTCTGTTTCAAAAGATATCTTGTTGCTCTTTGTTGACACAGCAGGATTTGTGATTCCGTATGGAACCTGAAACCACAACCTCAGTAGCCATTATTTGGTGGGATAAAAATAAAGTAAATCCGTCCATCTTTTGATAAAGACAAAGAAAGTTGTTTTGCTATAAATACATTGAAAGGAGATTTCCGCCTGCGTTTTAGACCTGACTTTGTCTTATCTAATGACCTTCCCTGAGGAAAAAATTCTCTTGCTGAACTGAAAAATGTTTAGCACATTTCTGTCCCAACCCAGTAGCTACAGAAAAATACATTCTCTGAGGTTCTTTGTGAGTTATGCATCTGTCACATATGCCTGTACAAGGAGTCAGTATTTTCAGTCTATGAATACCAAGTGTTTGGCATTTGTAAAAATCTGCATCAAAAATGTAGCTTTTAAGGTCATTTCTCACTGATATGGGATTTGGCTAGTAAAAATTTTCACTCAGAACTGATTGTGCCAGTTGTCCATGAAACAACAGCAGCTTTAGGTTTTGCCCCATACATGTTGGCTTTCAGTTTAACATTATATCTTATATCTTAATTAGTTAAATCTTAATTCTCTATTCTTATGCTAATCTCATTTCAAAGACCTTTCCACAGTTTGATCTGAATTGGATGTAGCAGCTGCTGAGGAGGTCTGGATGTGCTGTTGCAGTGTGTCTAGAATATTGATGTGTAATTGGGCTTAGCAATACTTTGTCTCGCTCCGGTAGTCACCTCAGAATACAGAAAGATATTCTACATGGTTTTTTATCTGCAATCTGTGAGAATTTGTATGGCTCTGAGGGTCCAGACAGGCAGAAACTCCAGGAACATTTAAAGATTTGCTTGAGTAATTGAGTAGGACAGAATTTCTCCCTTGAGCAGTTTGTCTGCTCAGAACTGCTTCTCAGCGCAGGTTTGAAACAGGTTTTAGGGTGACTTTGGACTGCTGGCTTGTTTTTGTGTAGTCACGGGCAGCAAGGGAAGTGGACTTCTAAAACATACGCCCCAAATGTTTATAGTAAAACTCTACAGTAAAAAAACTCTAGTAAAAAAAAGGATGTTTTTATAGCTTGGTTTTTCCTGCCAAGTTTTTGTATCTGGTCATTTATGTCAATATGTAAAACCATTCAGATATTTAATCTTTCTCTGTAAGTCATATGTGATCCTGTAAACCAGATATTTGACTAATGGCATAATGTCTGATGCACATAGTAGTTTGTTTTGTGTGTACACGCACGGCACGTCATTTTGTTCTGTAGACAAAATCAAAGAAATTCACAGAACCTGTTATTTCTAGGCTTTGTGGTCTGAGTTTTAATCTGGTGAATATTCAATGACCCTCAAACTGCCCCTGACTACGCCGACCTGTCGCCGAGGTCGACACGGAAAAGCTGCAGGCGTATGCGTGTGCATGCACACGCACACGCACAAAAGAGCGGGTGCCCATCTCACTGCCCCCTTCCCCCGTCGGCCTTCATTGTCTGTGGCCACTCTGCAGATAAATACAGTGTGCTCGACCCAGATGGCTCTTTTAGAAAGTTTGTGTGGAGGGATCGTCTGTCACTTGTCCAAAATACTGGGTCATGGCAGAGGCATTTCTAAAGCTCATGCAATCAGTGCAAAGCCAGTTTGTAATCCAGCATGAGAAGAATGCAGACATGCTGTCCGATGCACGTCTCCTCTCATCAGCTTCTTGGTTTAATAACTCGGTGAGAAAATGTTTGTGGTATTATAGAAATGACATCACAGATGACACACAATGACACATTTTCTTGCAATGGTTTTAACATAGTTGAGTCCTTCTGAGATTAAAGTCACCATGCAATCAAAATATTCTGTTCTTGTTTCTATTCCTTGTGTATTATAAAGGATTTATCCATGCACGTCATTGTTATTATTTTTTAAGTGCCCTTATAATATTAAAAAAGTATATTTTCTCTTTGTAATGGCAGACCTTCTCTGATGATGTCAGTCTGATGGCTTGGGCGGAGCCAGAGCTGTTGACCACTGCCTGCAAGCTTTAAAACGCCTACTTTTCTATAGCCAATCAATTCCCAGCTGAAATAAACAAGCCACGCCCCCATTTCTCAGTTACTCTAAATTCAGTCAGTTGGAACTTCCAGTTTATGCAGACTTTAAGATTTCCTCACACTGTTAATTTCAATGTATTTTTAGAGTGTTACTGGAACAGTGGAATAATGTAAAAGGTGTCATGCTGCCAGTTAGGAGAGTGTGATGTGAGAAGTGTGACCTGGGCTATATCTTATTATATTTATGATATACTGTAAATGAATGATGTAGATAAATAATATAAATAAAAATAAATATATTTAAATAATGCAGAAAAATAATATTTTTACACCAAGACCCTATCAGTTTAGCTCTAATTATATTCAACTGTGATCACAGTAAATTCAAACAGTCAATTCAAATGTAAATTCAAATGTCTCATTTTGTCTTTCCTCATTTCAGATTCCTTTAGCTAACACGCAGTCCCTCATTTCTCCCCCTTTTATGTCTATGAGTAAGTGACAGAGAGAGAGTGAGTGTTGAGAGAGCAGCGAGAAGACACAAAAACAGTGACATCAGTAACATCAGTGGCTGGCCAGGACAGAGAGGTACAGAGGGATTAGCAACTTTTCTTTGGGTGGCTACCCTTAATAACATTCCTGTGCTAAAGCTCTTTAATGAGCGCAGCGCCTTTGATCAGCAGGTCACATGGAGGTAGAGAATGCCAGTGTGTGAATAGGGCAGTTCTGGACCCGTGCTGAGCATCATTCGTCAGCTCTCTCAGTTGCTGCCGGTGGATGTTATAAAACAATCAGCTTTGTTAATGCAATCATTCTCTCTTTACTGAAAATGAAACCTTGGAATCTGTGCCCACAGAATTCCGTTCCATTAAAGCTCCATGAAATTCCATGGAAATCAAGTGCATGTCATTCGTAAAATTCTACGTATCCTTGCAGTCTGATTTTACAGAGCCCTCGCAGCTCTGTCATTTTACAGTACTGTAAGCAATTTAAACCCATTCCAATGAATCACAGTTCAATCGCAGACCTAAATATGTCAATAAAGATGCACGTTTTTTGTCAGTGGAGGAAGAAAATCTGCTCCCAGTGTGACTTTGAAACTGGAGCGGTTTGACAGTCAGGGAAGAAGATTCATTAACAGGGTCTGTTTTCTCAGACATCGCTGTCATAAATCTTTGCCCCATTTATAGAACCGCTGTTATTTGTGTTAGTCAAATTAAAGGTGTAGTTCACACAACAGTTCATGTTTGGGGTATCTTTATGCAGTTTTCTTCATACAAAAACACTGAATAACAACTTTTAGAGTCTGACTTTCACAAAGCTATTGTACAAGTTCCATTCTATATTTTGTAGACTGTGTAGCATGTCTGTTTTTGAATTTAGCAGACATTAGGGGGCAGTTGTGGCCTACTGGTTAGTGCATCGGACTTGTAATCAGAAGGTTGCTGGTTCGATTCCAGTGCTGGGGGGGTAGCAACTGAAGTGCTCTTGAGCAGCGCACTTAACTCTCGGTTGCTGCCCGGGTGTACAGTAACGTGCTGCCCACTGCTCTGGATGTGTGTGTGTTCACTCCTCACCAGTGATGGGTTAAATGCAGAGGTCACATTTTGGGTATGGGTTACCATATCTGACAAAAAAGTTGTTCAATCCACAACTTTTGTCTTTCTACTGCCGTCTCTGTTAAACATAAATTGCAGGTTACGTTACATACATTATGTGTGTTGAAGTAAAATTAAGCCTAAACTGACATTTCCCATAAAATCGTACCCGACAGCTTACATAATAAATCATTTACATTATCATATCATAAACAATGCAAATTGGGGTAAGGTGAGAAGACTGTTTTGAACCCTGATCTCTCACAAACTTGCTTAAAAATGATTTTCGTTCATTTTTAATCCAAAAAGTTTCAAGGGCTCAAAAATCGCAGCTTTAAAATCCTGTCCGGCCATACAGGAAATTAGTCCCAGTGCACTCTTTAGCTGCTAATTAAAAACCAAGGCAGCAAATAACATTAAGGCAGCAATTAGACTGTAGAACATGAGGGCAGGTCTATGAGGAGCACATCATCAGTTTTTATGCCACCTCAGGATGTAGGAGGGAGAAGGGAGGTCCCTGAAAGCTTACCTAGTGATATCTCCAGCTGGAGGAAACCACAGTCAACAGCACCTCTGCTCCAACAAACCTCTTTACCCTGGCAAGAGGCTCTGTGAAGCCACTTTACAGACCAACTTTATGTGCAAAGAATGTGCCATAAGAACGGAGTTATTGAAATCCCATTTATGTTACATAGATATAAATTCCAGTAAAACTGTCCCTAGCCAGTCATGTTTCTGATTTTGAGTCATTTTAAGGTTTAACTATAGTAGTAATGTGGAGGTTAAACTGTCTAATTAAAAGCAAGTTTAATCGTGTGAGTTTAATCATGTGATTTGAACAAAATTGTTTAAATTAATTACATTGTACATTTGTTTTACAGAATACTCACAAGCACTCAAAATTATGTGAAAACAGGAAATTGGTGTTCTGTTAATTAGGAAATCAGCCATTTTCATTGGCTTGTTATTAGCTGTCCAGAAAATGACATTACTTCTGTCGAATGCAAATATTTATTTGAGTCGTTTAAAACTAACATTACACTCTTTGGCATCACAATTTTGTCCAAAGCATTTTTATATGATTGTAATTCCTGCCTCAGTTTAAGTTTAGGGTACATTGTGGCATCAGCATTGGTGATGGAGGTTTGTAGTGAACGTTGCAGTCAGCATCGGTCGGAGTTCCACGCGCTCCCATCAGGATCAGGAGAAACTGTGAAGGCAGTCAGTAATGTGAAGCCAGGAGGAGACCCACTGCTTCAGCAAATAAAGTTCATTGGCTTTAAATGAGTGGAGTGTTTGTGGCTGTATGGCCTGTGCTGTTTTCTTCAGCTTGTTCCTCATCAACCTACTTGATAGGAATGTTTTTAGAACTAAAGGAATTAGTCCAGTGCATTAACAATTAGAAGAATGAATCTCAGACATGGACCATAAACCAAAGTGCTGAAATATGTGGTTGTATATTAATTATGAATTTGACTGACACGCTCATTCAAAACGACTTACAGTGTGTTCAAGCTATTGGACAAGCTACATTTACATTTGTTCATTCAGAAGTCACTTTTATCCAAAGCGACTTGCAAAGAAAGCATTAAACATTTTGTCTTAAGAACCAGTAAGCCCTACCTTTGATGGAATATCATGAAGTAAACTAAAGCTAATTTTCTTGTTGCACTTCTTGGTGAACCTTTGCTGTGGATTTAGACCTTTCTGGGTAAAAATAGCTTCTGAGTATTGCTGACATCCCATCAGACAGAACAAGAGAATCAAATCGATAAGAAAAGTCCAGTGACAGACAGGAACTGACAGTAGCTGTCTTTAAGGAACTTCTGTTCCTGATGGTATTATTACTTAAATGGTCAGAACATTAGAACATCATAGAGTGACTGGATCAGTGGATGGTGATTTGAGGTGACAGTATTCATGGAGGTTTTCTCATGACACATGAAACTTCACCCTCTGTCACAGAGCGTGTTTATCTGCCTCTGAGGAGTCACGTGAAAAGCAGCATTCAGGAGATGAAGGGCACACTGAGGGAATGAGGCCGTTGATTTGTCATAACTGCCTTCCCAAATCATGTGTCATTCCAGCTTACAATTGTGGGTTGTAAGAATGTTTCCCGAACGTTTCCATTAAGTAACAGAAACATTGAAAATGTTATTTTGAAAGCTCTAGAAACGTTCAAAACATCCAGCTTTTTTTGACATTGTATTAACTTTATTGCTTGGCTATGAGAACGTTTCTTAAAATGTTTCACTAACTACTTAAGAATAAAATTTTTGATATAAATGAAATATAATGTTAAACATTTAGACAAGCAATATACAAGAACTTTGAGAGAACTTTTAGAGAACATTAGCCAATGTTCCGAGAATTTTCCCTGTTAGCTGGGATATACAAACACTAGTGCGCCAACTTTCCCTTTACCTGCACATCTTTTGATCAGCTGAGGCTATATAAACAGACTGTATTGATTTCTGATTTCTGAGATTTTTGCATGGCTGACCTGTGACATTGAAAGTTGGATAACCTCAGAGTATGCCACAGTTTTTAGATTTTGTCAAGAGAAAATGACAGTTTTTTGCATTTTAATTGCATTTAATGAGAGTTAGATTGTGTCTCGTCACTTTGATCAGCTTTTAAACCTTAAATATATTTAGAAGGGCTTAAAATGATAGCTGCCGAAATGAGCTTCTTTCATAGCTAAACTCACAACCTTCCTGTTGACCATCCTGTGTTTGTGTCATGAGTCCAGAATCAATTAAATGATATTTTAGAAAGGTTTCGGTTACTTTGTCGAGCAGTTGGGTGGTTTGCCAATGAAGAATCTGTGAGATTAATCATTGGAGTGCTGCTGACTTGTTATGTGGAAATACTCCGTTTGCTAAATGAAGCACGGAGTTTTATTTCTCTCTCTCTCTCTCTCTCTCTCTCTCTGTCTCTGTCTCTTCTGTGTGGAGCTACATTACTCCTTTTGTCTGATGGATTGTTGCTGCTCTGTGGCTTCTGAGGCCCCGGTGGCCCCTGTGCACCTCATTAGCCTCAAAGCAACACCTGCCCCAGGGACCCAAATGCCCTTTGAAATGACTGTGCTTCTCTGTGCATTCACAGACTTGTGCTTGAGTTACATCCCATTGATGAGAGTTATAGCTGCTCCTCTGCTTTGTTGTTTCAGGAGAATTCCTTCACCGTCATTTTAGAAGTTCCTTTAAGCCAATCTCATTTTTCAGCTTTTATACACGTGTGAAAGTCAATAGGACTGTTTCCCCCCCTTTTTACCTTTTAAATTGAATTCCGCACCTGTGTAGTCGCTGCTCATGTTTTTCCATGGGATGGGGGTTTACACAACCCTGACAAAACAGCTTAACCCAGATTAAGGTGGTTAGTTAGTTTCCCTGCCTAGCAAAAATGGTTAGGTTTGTCTGTTGAGAACTTGTTTAGGTCGGCTGTTTAGGTAGAGAGACAAGTTGGCCAACCACTGAAACCAACTAAACACCACCTTTGCCAGGCTGTAAAACCAGATTTCTTAAGATGATTTGCTGTGATATTTCCTCACATGCTCTTTCATACACTAAAAACAGAGCTGTCAATCAAAACACTTACATAGACATTTGTCTGGGAGTTTATAAATGAATGCTGTCGGGATAGCAACAAAGCCTCGTTTGGACTGGACTGGTAGCAGAGAACAGTAAGGGGACAGCTGTGTCAGGCTATTCTGATGGGCTCTCTCTGGGTGAGATATATAAGGCTAGTTGTAAGAAGACACTGCTGAATCAGCGATTGCCATGACAATGTCATTCCCCATTTCATTGTCTTTTCCCGCTGTCTCCTGGCAAGGTTACAGTGTCACACAATCAGACAGACCCGATGTTGTGCACTTACAGTAACATACAAACAAGGAATTGTCCCTTAACTTCTTTCCTGCATATAAAAAGTATGAAGTAAGCCAATTTTTCACACCGAATGCCACATTTTCATTGGTTACATCACTTCCTGCCTCAACAATAAAGAGCTTCAGCTGGAAGCCATTTTCTGAATATATCTGCCCCACTCAGGGACATTTTGCACTATGGTTCTATTTTTCGGCTTCAGCTTACTGAATGTTGCATGATAAATTGCACCACGTGCTGCTGTTGCGCTTACAGGCACAATTCTCCTGGGGTAAGAGGCGCCATTAGAGGCCAGTGAGAGATTATACAACTCATGCCCATATTTAACCACCTTTGTGCTCATAACAACATCAGAAGTCTAGCAATGAGTCCCCCACTGGGCACAACCAGTGACATTTTGGGACACAACTGTGTTATTTCATCAGATGCTTCACGCTTGGGTGCGTTTGACGGCTGTTGCGGCCCATTAAGTCCTTCCAGTTGTGTGGACTTCACCTTGCACAACCTTGCATTGGTGTGAACCTTTATTTCGCACCATTGCATTGAGGACGGGGTTCATTTAGCACCAAAGGTACTTGTGTCACACATATCTGTCTCCTACAGAGACGATAAATCCTCAAGCAAAACAAATGCATCAGGTGTTGGGAGCATTTGTGGGAGGATGACCCTGGGACTAAATATCTGCATCCATCACACATGGGAAAACGCACTCATTCGCACCTCCACAAGGATGTCCTTGAGTGACATTGAGGCGTGATGCAGTATCCTGCGGTTGCGGTTTCTACTGATGCACGACTGCGGCACGAATGTCCTTCAGCTTGCATGGCTGCTGCTCGGTGGAGTTTTTTTCACTTTACTGAAACCTGATTGGATCCTTTAGATTTTTTTTGCATGGACCACATCGCAAGCGCTGGATTTGTGTTGACGGACTAACTGCGCATTCTGCGACACGTCGGACAAGAAGGTCTGCTGTGCAAGTTGCGATTCAAAGGTTAATTTGGAGTTCTCAGAGCATGCTGTTGTGACGTCCATTTCAACAATGCAGTTTTGCATAGCCAGCTTGTTTTTTAACCTCAGCAAGAAACTTCTTTGTCCTTTTCCAGGAAATAAACAACACTATGCATGCTGGGTAGAGGTTGATTCTTGACTGGATTTCTGCCAGGCAACAGGGAACCTTGAAGGCTGTCCAATCAAATGACCCTCCTTCACTTTCCATTCATGCATAACACTATTAATGAGCTAAATTGAGCCAAACAAAGCACTGTTACATAATTAGGATGGTGAAATATGGGAACAGTCACCTGTGTCTGAGGTTTGAGGTCCTCTCAATGATATTGTAGCTGGTAATAGAGTCTGGGAGTGATAGATGTTATATTGAGTTTTGGTCTAAACCGTATTCATACTAAAGTAATCAGTTGTCATTTACACGTACGATGGTTATGAATTAATTCTGTAAGTTTAAAGGTTGATTTTGTGTGTGTTGTTATTAGTACGTGTATGATGGTGTTCTTGTAGCTCAGTTGGTAGAGCATTGCATTAGCAGTGTGAAAGGTTGTGGGTTCGATTCCCAGGGGAGCACATGTACTGACAAAATGTCTAGCTTGAATGTACTGTAAGTCACTTTGGGTAAAAGTGTCTGCCAAATGCATAAGTGTAAATTATTACTGTAGGTTAATAGACAACTTGGTAAACATAGACCAATGACAATTGATCACAAATAACTTAAATTTGTTTTTAACCCTAATTTTAATGTTGATGAATCAGGATCATCCTAAATGAACCCACAATTAGTAATTAGCATAATACATGCCCAGAAAATGCGTCTATAGGCTCCATGCAAACATGTGCTTGCGCATATTCATATCCTTAAAGCAAACACTCAATATGTGCATGCGCATGCTTAGTGAATGGAACCCAGTGTCTGTTATTTACATGTAAGTGGGCCTACATTAAGTTTGTGCCACGTTAAAAAATTTAAAACCTCCACATGCACTAAGAAGTGATAAACTGCTATGCTGAGTATTTAACCAGCACATATTTCCCTCCTTATATCAGAGCTATATCTGGCATTTCAAGACCACATTGTAGAGGCATAAATGTGATGTGAGATTATTATTGGAATGGTTTAATGCAGTCTGCATGTGCTGAGGTCGACTCAGAGAGGGTTCATGTTGGGCCGGCAGCTCTGTTTTCTGTCTCTGGAGCTCTGCTCTGCTTCCACAGAAGAAAATTATGCATAATTGCTAGTTTCTCAATTAGCTAAAACTGAAATCAATAAATCCCTTACTTAATTAGGGAGGTCTTTAGATGACTGCTACCCAGCTTACAATTTTGGGTTGTAAGAACGTTTCCCTAACATTTCTATTAAGTAACAAAAACGTTCAAAAGAACGTTCAAAGCATCACGTTTTTAGACATTTTATAAACATTATTGCTTGGTTATAAGAACGTTATTTTTAATTCTGTAATGTTTTTAAATGTTTCAATGACAACTTAAGAAACATGTATATGATATATAATGTTTAACTAATGTAACTGCTACAAACGTTTTTGATAACTTTAAGAGAACGTCTAGAGAATGTTAGCCAACATTCTAAGAATGTTCCCTGTTAGCTGGGTAGTCTTTACCAATACTCATCTACTGAGCGCTAGTCATTGTCAAAGTGAATTAGCATTGAAGCATTAATTTAATGGCCTACTGTACACAGACACATACACAGTCTTTACATGTCATTAAATGACAATACTTATTGCTCCTGCACATGTAGCAGAGACAAAGCTGGAGATCTGGTACCACAGAAGCACTCTTAGAAAGATGACTTGAATTGTTAATGAACTTAATGACTAATGTTACAGGCAAGCAGCTTCTCACAGCAGCTGAATTCTGTGGCGCAGTTTATTCATTGCTATAAAAGATTGTCGGGTGCCCGTTTTCTCGATGTGAAATGTGGGCATGCTGTTTGATCCTGTCGAATGGGCCATTCTGCTCTGGGCTGATAAGGAGATTTACCCGTGGCTTTTGAGATGTGAGGCATAATGTATTACCCCTTCTATAGCCCTCATGAGTATTTAGGAGTAAGCTGTTATTTAATTAGGATGTAGATAAGGGTGATTGAATGTTTGAGGAGGCAAAATTAGACGATACCCTGGTGTACCAGTGTTTGTAAAGAAAGATGGTCATGTGATTAAGTAAGGTTCATTATGGAGCCAGTTTTTTAAACAATTTAAAATTAAAACAATTTTTTTAAGCAATTCTGTCTTTGAACATTCTGCAGAAGTACAACTTTGTTGGTAAGTAAAAATATGAGAAAGAAATTGCCAAACGCATCCACCTTATTTCAGCACAACATATCACGTCATAATTAAAATATTTCAACTAATAAGAAAGAATTTCCCAGGAGGAGAGGAAGGATAATGGTATTATATGTCACCCATCTCTATATTTGGCTTAAAGTGTGAAATATCTGCAGTTGTCATGCATCTCGTTTCCTATAATAGATTGTGTGAGAGATCTGGCTCATCCTCTCAGGGAACGCAGCCTATAAATGTCTCACGTAAGGACAAGAGTTAGAGCCGGTGTAGTTCTGTTTACATCAAATATAACGTGACTTATCTGTTCACCCCAATGTGTTTATGCTGGGGTGATGTAAGCCGGCAGGTTGTTGGGCAAACCTTCTCTCGTACCGAGACTGAGATTAGAGATTATGTTTGGTCTGTTTCAATGCTTCTGCCTGGGTCAGAACCATCTTGGCTTGGCTTGGCTTGGCTTACTGTGCAGGCCATGTGGATGTCCACTGCTTTTACCTCTAAACCAGCCTAAACAGCTAACTAAGAAACACACTGTGTGTCTTAAAAAGATTGTGGGTCAATATAAAGAACAATAAACACAATGCATTCTGGCAGTCCTTGTATATCTACCTCGTCCGTGTCTGGATTGGCAAATATCACAAACGTTTTAGCGCGTGTTTGGCAGCCATTTTTCTTTCACCCCTGGCAGCTTTTTGCAGTACTTATTTTCTTAAATGGGGAAAGACTGAAATCTCTCAAACTGTTGCCAAGCTTATGTGGTTTCAATAACAAGGGCCAGTTGCATAAACATAGCCGTTAAGTTAAGACTAGTCTGACCAACTAGCAATTAGTAAGGGCTAATCATTTCTACTTACTGCATTTAAAGTAGTCCATTCTATCTTATGCAACTCACCACAAATCATATCAAATCACTAATCAAACTTGTATGTTGCTGGTTTACCTCAAGTTAAGCTATATTTTTCACAGTTGGTCCAGCTAATCCATATGTACATTAAGTGCCTTTTCCAATAAGACGACTGGCTCCTTTAATCGAAAGGCGGGACTTTCTTTCCTACAGTCATCATATTAAGCAAATTTCGAAAATTCTTCTGTTCATTTTTTCAAGTGGAAAATGCTGTTAAAAGAACTTTAAGTTCAGCACATCACTGCTATTAATTCAGGCTGTTCTTCAACAGAATAAAAAGCATGACGCATTATGAATGTTAAGCCCTTCATATTTTTCATCATTTCAGTGATGAAATTAGATGACTCAGTCACCCAATAAGTCAAGAGCTCACAGGCAGTAGTGAAAAGAACATTAGCAGCTTTAATCAGACTCTCTGTGGCATGAGCAACAGGTATAATGTGGGCGATGCAGAGCGGGGTTTGTAACGTGTTTGTTTGCGTGTTTTGCAGCTATTATGTATGTGATGGGAGCGCTGGGACCAGCTGCAGGATATCTGCTGGGAGGAGTTCTGATTGGTTTCTACGTGGATCCCAAAGCCATCATTAACATTGAGCAAAGTGACCCACGCTTTGTTGGCAACTGGTAAGATATGAGGATTGTGTGTGTAGTCATGTGACCCTTGGCTAAGCCCCTCCTAAAGGAAAGTTACTGACAAATCCTACCTTAGAAACCATTGTTGTCCCCCACGTTACCAGACAAGCTTGAATACAAGTCTACAACTTCAGGTTGTAGAAACATTTCTGTAATGTTTCCATTATGTGACAGAAACAATATAACATGTTATTTTGAAAATTCTATGAATGTACAAAATGTCCAGTTTTTAGACGTAGTCTTAACGTTACTGCTTGGCTATAAGAACGTTATTCAACCATTTTTTAATTCTGTACGTTTTCTTTTTTTAAAACATTACACTAACAACTTAAGAATAAAGTTTTTGATATATATAATAATAATAATAATAATAAATAACTCATGTTAATAAAGAAATCGCTAATTCATTTGCGTGGGCTGTTGTGTTCAATATATCTGAGCAGGGTGGGCGGAGCTAACTCGTGGGCGGCTATCATTAATCCATATGGTTATGTTTTCAGGTGGAGTGGTTTCCTGCTCTGCGCTTTTGCAATGCTGCTGGTCATCTTCCCCATGTTTACCTTCCCCAAGAAACTGCCCCCGCGTCACAAGAAGAAGAAGAAAAATGGAGCGGACAACATCTCCAATGATGACGACGTCCTGAAAGAGAAATACAGCAGCAAAGACCAGACGGTCGCGTCCTCCATGAGCTTTGGAAAAGACATGAAAGGTGTGTCTCTGAGGACGGATGGATACCTCAAAGGTCATGACCTTAAAGGTCATGTGACGATTTACACAATGGGCAGCATGTGTATAAATACAGGAGTGAAACGCTTCCCTACTCTCCTCCATCTGGCTCTATATAATCAGTGAAACGCTTTAGGAAAATTAACAAGAATTAATCGTTTTTCGTCACCATATAAATAAGCATTTGCTTATTTCCAATTTGTTTTTTATTTATATCAGCCAGGGGCATATATAATATCTAAAGTTGTAGTAATTCCTCTATATATATATATATAATGTCAGGATATTTTAAATGACTCTGCTGCTTTAAAATCAAAGATTTATTGTCAGTCTTAAAAAGTTATACCCGAAGACTGCAAGCTAGCAGAAGTTGCTTTCCCAGTATTCACCTGGGAGGAGCATTATTAACAATTCTGCCACGGTCACCACTAATATACTTTTTCCATTACTGACCTATAGCTACATTCCTGCTGGGAAATTTAGGCTTGGAGTGTGTACTTGTGCCACCTCTAACCTACTTCTATTCCCCCCTGGCCTGCATGTGTTTGTATAAGTAGGCTTACTGCATAACTTTTCCACAGTAACTACGGTAGGGTAATGTGTTAGCGTGTTAGGCAGAGTAACTGAGTTTCTGAGACCTTAAAGTGGAGGCAAGCTGTTTTGTTAATTACTAGGTAAAGCGTTTAATCTGCTTGCTTTTGTGTCAGCTCCTGTGTCCCACCCTGCAGTCCCACGGATGCTCTGAGAGGTCAAAGTTCAACATCCAGGAGCAAATGAATGTTTGATTATAGCTAGTTGCCATGGAAATGGTGCGCCGTCGCTGACCCGCTAATTAAAAGTTGCGACCATCGGCCATGATGAAGCATTCAGATGAAAACTGTGGTATTTAACCAGATTAGCTGCTGACTCCAGAGGAGCTGTACAGACACCATATTTAGGTCTAGCTGTCTATCACCTGTTAGAAGAAAAAACATCTGTTAGTATAGATTATATAGTTTATATGAGAGGTGATGAGATAGAACAAGCAGGCCACATTGCAGACCACACTGTTAGGTGTATTCAAGGGATAGTTTACCCAAAAACATTTTTCTCATCTGTGGAACACAAAAGAGGATATTTTGAGAAATGTATCAGTGGTTTTGTGTCCATACAATGGAAGTCAATAAACAGCTTTCCTGTAGCTCAGTGGTTAGAGCATGGTGTTAACAACGCCAAGGTCATGGGTTCGAGCCCAGG
>JAZGTI010003304.1:21541-32003 GCA_036877585.1 Botia kubotai
CTTGTAAGTTGTGTCTTAGTCACTTCTTTGTTCCTTTCCAGCCACAGCTCTTGACAAAATGTTTGTCCTTTGTCAATAAAGTCTGAAGTCTACAGTTCTATCACGAGCAGATTTGCCTTTTTGTGACGTCCTTTGAACCATAATTAGGATGTTCACATTCCTCCAGGTCTTTGTGTTAACTTCCAGCTATAGAAATGTATGGACATTCCTGGCTTGTCAAATTTTGGTAGTCAACATGAAATGGACTCTGTTTACTTCCTTCATCCATATGCACAGTTTTATTGTGCACGATTTTTCAGTGCATATTAATCCAAAAGGAAATAAAACCTTTCCTGTGTAATCTTTTATTGAAATGTAATCTTGCTCCTTTTTGCTCTGAAACATATTTTCTGTTAAACACACTAATTTAATGCTTTTAGGGATAATTCGACCCAAACTCTTTATCAAACAGTGCTTCAAGATGCTGAAAATACATCCAGTCCTAGTTCCAGTCAAACACACCATTTTGTTATAATTGAATAAAAATTAAATTTTTTTTAGATTGATCATCCTGTTTCACTCAGAATTTTATTTTCACAGTGTGAAAATAAAATAATTTGTTAAGGAAAAAACTTACTGAACTAAGAAAACTTTTCAGTTTTTCCTTCTGAAATCTGTATTTTAAGAGTGAAATGTGGATCTCTGGTCAAGTGATATGACTGATCTCTCTCTCTCTCTCTCTCTCTCTCTCTCCTGTCTTTAGGGGTGATCATAGTACCCAGTGCAGGGGTGGGCATTGTCCTGGGCGGCTACATCATAAAGAAACTAAAGCTCGGAGCTCGAGAATCCGCCAAGCTAGCCATGATCTGCAGCGGCGTGTCTTTGCTGTGCTTCTCTACTCTCTTCATCGTGGGCTGTGAAAGCATAAACCTGGGCGGCATCAATATCCCTTATACCACAGGGTGAGTAAATTATCCCTTTAAACCTTGTAGTATTTAGTCTGAAGTCCATAACAGGGATATGGGTTTTCCTGTTGTGGTTTCAACTATAGCAGGTTTGTATGAAACACTAAACTCCATGTAGGAAACTCATTTTTCAGCAGGTGACGGCGATGTGTTTTGCGTCATGCCCATATGTATGTCTACACATGGTCCAAAAAAATGACTGTTTATGATAACTCGGCATCGAAACCCCCAAAATGTCCAGCCTATTTCCCCTTGTTTCTGTTTTAGCTCTATGAGGCTCATTTCTCCTGTATTCCATACAAAGCAGCCATTCACTGGCATAACAGGTTTGCATGGCTCTGACCAGCGAGACAGTTTGTTTGTGGAAGATATTGCACAGAAGTGTAAGACCTTTTGAACAGATCAAGTTGACCTCCAAGACAAAGATGTGGCATCATGAAGGGTTTGTGCTCAGAGCAAACACTTACATTCCACGGCCATGCGAACGGTTAACTAATGTTACTGTTGTCAGGCATTTCTAGAAGAAAAATGCATAAACAGATCTATGAGAAATCAACACGGGTATTATTTTAATTGCTGAAGGAGATTCACCTAGACACACACATGCAGAAACTCCTAACCAGCTAACAGGGAATGTTCTCAGAACGTTGACTAATGTTCTCTAAAAGTTCTATCAAGGTTATCAGTCACGTTAGTGGAATGTTTTTTAAATGTTTGTAATGTTTTTACGTATCAATTTTGTTACTTAATAGAAATGTTAGGGCAATGTTTTTTTAACCTAAAATTGTTAGCTGGGTATTTACTCATATTTATTAACCACAGGTATTTCAGCCACTGCTCTGAATGACCTTGGAAAGAAAACTGCAGTGATTTGTTGAAGCTTAAAGAAGATTTACCTAAAAATAGCGTGACCATTCCAAACCCCTATGAGTATACCAGCTACTCTTTTCAATATCATGAAAGTGAATGGGGACAGGGGCTGTTAAGCTCTTACATATTACAAAACAGCACCATAGAAAACAGCGGGCAGTACATTCTTCTACATTTGCGCTTTTATGTTCCCTGTAAAAAGGGTCAGGTCAGTTTTTTTGGGTGTACTGTTTTTTTAAGTAGTGCGTTTTAATCAGTTTCATCACAAGTATGTGAACTGGTGATTATAGTGTGTGCTGTTATAACAGGGAGGTCTGTCTCAGTCTCTTTAAAGGAGCCACAGAGAGGAGCGGAAATTCCGACCCCTGCTGTTTCCGTCTATTTTGCCGGCTGTGTTATGCCATGATTTATCTCCTCTTTCTGCTGTACATCTGTAAGGATAATGCAAAGTCAACCAGAGGCATTGCAGATTGCTGTGTGTTTAATGTGGGAGAGAGTTTGTTTATATTGGACCGGGGTTCCCACAACATTAAAATAACAGTTTGTTCAGTAGGGTTAGCTCTCTCTCTCTCTCTCTCTCTTTCTTTTTCTGTCTCTTTCCTCTTTCATTTATCTTTCTCATTTTCTGAGGTGAGATTAGATGAGAGTTTGAGATGAATCGTGCCTATGAAAGTCATTCAGTTGGCACGACTACAAAGAAAGATCTTAGTATACTGTATTACTTAGATTGCATTTGCTGTAGAATTTTTCATACATACAGTGGAATCAATTTTACATTGTATTTCACAGTTATTAACAATTTTACAAATGTGAAATAATATGAAATATTTATTTTCTGTCATAATGTTTCTTTCTCTTTTCTGTGACATAAAACCTTATTTAATCATCACATAAATATTGATCAGATCTCCAGATGGTCTCAAAGTGGTGTCAGTTTTTGTGTACCCAGTAAACTTGCATTTCTTTATTACATTCCTGCATTTGGCAGACACTTTAATCCAAAGCAATTTACGGCGTATTCAAGGTATACAGTTTATCAGTACACGTCTTCTCGAACCCACAACCTTTGCGCTACTAATGCAATGCTTTTTCAGTTGAGCTTCAGGAACACATTCTTCACCTGTGCAAATAGTGCAACATCCTAAACTAACACCATTGGCTGACAGCCTCCTTCAGCTTCTCTGATTGGCTAAGATGCCCGGGCAGCTTTAAAGTAATGCATTTCTGTCTTCCTGTGTCTGTGGTTTGCTCAGGCCGACCCTCACGCTGACCCACAGGAACCTGACGGGCGGCTGTAATGTGAACTGTGGCTGTCGGATCAACGAGTACGCGCCTGTTTGTGGCTCTGATGGAATTACATATTTCAACCCCTGTCTGGCCGGATGCAGCACGGTCGGCAACGACAGCACTGGGGTGAGACCGGACGTCTGTCTGGAGATATTTAATTCATAATCACAAGTCATTGCAGAACAAAACACAGTGATATTAAATCATTAATAATCATCTCATGAAAGTCTTAAGAGACATTCTGTCATGGTGTTTTTAATGTGATTACTTGAGAATATTTCCTATTAGGCTTCATAATAAGTGTTAAAACTCGAGTTTAATTTCATGTTTTATCCCTTAAATTCCCACTTCCCTCTTTTTAAAGGTTTGTGGCTGCTTTAGACAATCTTGATTATTGTTTTGTATATTTTCTCTTTTTTGTAAGAAACATGTAAATTTGAGGCAGTTCAATATTTTGTTGTCAAAGATTTAATAGTTACACTAATGAGTTTCGGTTCTTTGTATGTGTTGAGTGTCCTGCTGATGTTTTTTTTTATTTGTTCTGTGCAGATCAGAAACTACACAGACTGTGCATGTGTGCAGAGCAGGCAGGTTATAACTCCGCCCACCAGCGGCCAAGGCAACCAGCTGCAGTTGGTCATCGTGAAAACCTACCTGAACGAGAACGGATTCGCCGTGTCGGGGAAATGTGACCGCACCTGCAACACGCTCATCCCCTTCCTCATCTTCCTCTTCATCGTCACACTTATCACAGCTTGCGCGCAGCCCTCCGCCATAATTGTCACTCTCAGGTAACACACACAAACTAACATGTCAGATCCATAAATAAATATTTTATTTCTTATTATACGTCCATTGGAGACCGTATATAATGTTATCAACATAAGAGCTTTTGAATCTGGATGTATGCATATGCATATATTAATAGATTATTTTGTAATCTAGTTGTACTTTCTTTTGTAGGTCCGTAGAGGAGCAAGAAAGACCATTTGCTTTAGGAATGCAGTTTGTGCTGCTAAGAACTCTGGGTAAGTCGTAAATGCCGGAAGCGTTCCCTCTTTTGGAATGCTGAGATCAGTTTTATCCAGACTCGGAGGTGCTGTTGATCATTGTGTTGCCATTGACACCATAGGAAGTTTGTTTTTCCGAAACAAACTCTGTGCTGGAGATGACCGAATATTTTCTAACTTGAAAGAAAAACTGTCTTCGGCCACTTTATCACAGACCTTTTTTAATAGCACTCCCTAGTGTTCATAATAGTTCATTACACCCCTAATATGCAATCCTCAAATTTTCAGCATCCCCGTAATGGGTTTATCATTAGACATACTTCAGTTTTTATCAATAGACAGTATTTTAAATTTCAAATGATTAAATATGAATATAACTTACTCCTGTACATCAGCTATTTAATGATAATTTTACATCTATACGCCAGAGTTATGCAGGATTAACATGGTAGTTAAATGTGCTTCGCATGCCAAAAACAAAACCCAGCTGAATCATTGGAAAGAAAATAGAGACCATTCATTCATTTTTATACATATCTCCATATTAAAAAGTCCTAATATCCATAATACATTTTAGGCAGTGAAAATGAATGAAAGAAAACTATAGGAATAAACCTTATGGCTAGAAGGAGCCGTAAAGTTAAGTTACAGAGAATCAATAAACGTAATGATTTGAAGTTTCTGTTGCTGGCACCATAATTCTTTTCTCTTCTGTTTGTCTGCAGCCTATATTCCCACACCCATTTATTTTGGGGCCGTGATTGACACCACCTGTATGCTCTGGCAGCAAGACTGTGGCATTCATGGCTCGTGCTGGGAGTATGATGTCACTTCCTTCCGTTTCGTCTACTTCGGCCTGGCAGCCAGCCTTAAGTTTGTGGGCTTCGTCTTCATCTTCCTCACCTGGTACTCCATTAAATACAAAGAAGATCGCTTGGAGCGCTGGCAGCAGCATTTGCCCCCGCTGGGCACCGTTAGTGAACTCATCTGTCATGCAGGAGGTCAAAAAAGCCATGCTCGCACCCGCTCCTGCCCTGTCTTCTTGCCCCGCCCTGAGCCCCCGGACCAGCCCCCTCTGAACCGCGGACACTGCAGCCAGAGCTGCCCGGGAAACGCGCTCAAAGCAATAACCCCACCCACTAGCTCCCTGCAGGAAATGCACTGTCGCATTTGAGGGCACGCTCTGATTCTTCACTCCATCTATCTCCATGTGCCTTCCTGTCAGGTGTAATGACAAGACAGGACTGACCTCCACCTATTTCTCTGCTTGTCCCCTGCGTAGCTTTAGTGCCTCGCTGCGCTAAAGCAGGGAATCGTCTCTTTGCGACGTCAACAGAACAACTCTCAGCAAACACGCGTCTTGTCAAAAACGCATCAAGTACGTGCTGCAGAGGCGTATGGGAGACATTTAATGGTGCTAAATTGGGGACTGATGGAGGATGTTATTTTCTGTGTTCCACCTTGATGATCATGTCAAAGATGCTCCATGAAGCACAAATGGAAATCAGAACTATGCAAAGCTGTGCGATGTTACAGCCTCCAGGATTTTGCTTTCTGTCATATTATCTTAATTCAAAACAGTATTTCCAGCAGCAAGACTGCGCTCTCTGAATTATGCTGCAAGATCTGTGAAGCGTTAAGCTATTTAGATCAACAGTGGTGTTAAACTCACTTCTGGCTAGTTTGGAGGTACTAACATTGTGGACGTTCAAGGAGCTGGGCTGGAACATCTGACTGCCTCTAGGCTGATCACATAGTGCTCACAAGTGCCTCAAACTGCCCTATGAACAGTGAGGCCGGCTGGCTAACAGAGCACTCAGTGGAACTGCATTCGGAGACAGAACGAGCCTCATCTTTATATTCATTATCTTCATAGTAACGTTGTCTGCAACGTGGTTATCGTTGTCAAAGTGAACTTTAGTGTTTGACTCGCTTCTGTAAGTTTTGTAATTCAGAGCAACTGATAAAAGATGTTATGATGCGTACGTAGAATAAGATGGAGGTCTGTTTTAGCTGCCTGTAGTGTGGTGGTCTAACGTCAGGTAAACAGGTTCTTTAAAATCGTTTAAACAGACAGCAAAGACAAAAACAGATTTTTTTCTTGACTCAAATCTTTTTTATAGCGTGAGCAGCAAAAAACATAAATCAGAAGTTTACAAATCCAAATGTGCGCCACATTTGGTACATTTGGTTTGAAATCCAGTTTAAAATCAGATCTTTCGGGTCTCAGTGTGACCAATCAGATCACATTTAACTTATTTGTCAATCACGTAAAGCAGGTACGAAATGTTATAACTTTCTGTGTTATAGAAAGTTGCCATTGTGTTTATAATGATATTACTATAGCAACTGATGTACATACAACAATATTCACGACGCTTTTTGAAATGCAAAATGACGTGTTCTGAGGAGGGGATTTGTATCGGAAACTAGATCGGATTGGTGCAGCGTGAACAAAGCTTTCTGGGCTGGTCAGGGTTCAATCGACCCCTCATGCTGCTGTTGGCATCTGTTAAGTGTAAGTGTTGTGTATCTGAGCATGTGTGTGCACTCACTACAGCTTTGGTTCAGGATGTAATGATGTATATCGGCTGATGTAATAATGGGCAACAGCATGTGCTTTGGCTATAGCCAAATCCACAAGCATATTCTTATGCATTAACTATATTATAAATTTAAACCTGTTCCTAATATGCAATCCTCAAATTTTCAGCATCCCCGTAATGGGTTTATTATTAGGCATACTTCAGTTTAATAGACAGTATTTTAAATTTCAAATGATTAAATATGAATATACATTACTCCTGTCCATCAGCTATTTAATGATAACTCTGCGCCAGAGTTATGCAGGATTAACATGGTAGTTAAATGTGCTTCGCATGCCAAAAACAAAACCCAGCTGAATTATTGGAAAGAAAATTCATGGAAAGAGACCATTAAATTCATTTTTATACATATCTCCATATTAAAATAATTTAGCAAACTATATAGTTATACGTTCAGAACCTCATTGAGATTTTTAAAATTTCTCTAAAATTTGTTTACCGTTTGTTCATGAAATAAATGTATTTAAAATGCGGATTCCAGTATTATAATGTGAAATTTGTGGATATGCAAGACGTGAGCTCTGTGCCAGATATTATTTGAATTTAAATTGCAGTTCCATGTTTGTAAAGTCTACAATGGTGAAAATCTCCTGCTCGACACTCGACACTCTGCTATACACTCGAGAGATAATCTTAATATATAAATACTATTAATAGAAGAAACTCAAAAGCAAATCAAATGAAATATTATACTGTCTTACAAAGGCAGCACGCAGCAGTTACACAACCCTTAAAAATTACAATCATAAAAACTGTAATTGCTGGATCAGTGTATTAAAGATGTTCATTAACAGATGTAATCAGAAATTCCTCATCTGTCGCACATAAATCTGTTGAATGAGCTGCTCATGTTAAGCTAAATGTATGTTTTGGGGACGCTGCTGATTTTACAGTGTAAAAGGTAACAGTTTGTCTTTAGTGCAATCTTATGCGCTTATGACATCAAGAGTGACACACAAGATGTCCTGGACTGTCATCTAGACATTTAATTCTGTCTTGGTTCTTCAGTATTTTATTGACCTGTATTTATGACAATAAAATAATTTAGCAGTTTAAGAACGTTTGTGAATGGTTTTCTTTACAAATACCTTGTGTAGAAATGCGTTTCATTTCGTGAGATGCTCTGGTAATGTTTACTTTTTTTTAGCATTTATGTGTATAATGTATAATTTAGTCAATAATATGGCTCTTGCGTACAATTTTTATGCGTGCAGGGTGAAACAAAATCAAAACATTTATTGACACAAATGACCAACTAAAGCATACCAACTAATTTTAAATTAAACCAGACACACACAAACACACAAAAGAACAAGGCAAACAATGACAGATTTAAGAAAAAGCTGGACTTTTATTTTGAAGGGACAAACTACTGTCAGTCAATTGACTTGAATGAAATGAACAGCTTTTGAACTGTTAAGCGTGAAAATATATAATATAAAAGAACTGCTTGGTTTTTGTCTTCAGTTTCATTTAAGCAGAAAATATATACAACAAAAGGCAAAAATAAGAAACACTTCGAAAAGCATCAGAGATCAAAACAAACACCAAACATGAGTAATAAATATCACCATTTCCATTGTGATGAAGTGATACATTTTTACAAGAGAATAAGCTGGACTTAAACGAATGAAGCCACGCCCACCTGACCGTAGAAATGAAACAAACTGATTCCAAAAACGACACACGAAGGCAAAAAAAGCGAATACATTTCTGATGTGCATTTTTGCTCTCTAAACATATGCAGTATGGAGATGAATGTATAAACAGATCTTGCATGCAGACGCTCCTATCAGTTCAAATAAGGCAGATCCAACAGCTTAGGTCTGGGTGGTCAGATATGTACATTAATTCGGTTCATTCCAGCTCATTCAGAAACGCACAAAGCATAACTGTCTCCATTCTGAAGTTCTGAAACTTATGTGGGCAACACATGCATTTTCTTTGCATAATATGATACAGGTTGCATAATATATGCAGGTTTATCCACAGAACGTTTTTGAAACTACTAATTCATACCCACAATTCATGGCATCATATTTGTTTGCCCACCCATTCGTAGTACACTAGCTCGGCTAATTCATTTCTGTAGTTACATTGTACAGGCTTCAGAAAGAAAGATTTCTGTGCCTGTGTTGTCACTATGCAAATACCTGCTTCATGCCTGGCTGGAATAACCAGCTCGGGCATAGATTTAGCTCTGTTAATATATTACAAATGTTTCCATATTTGACGAACATCGTGGATTTCATAATAAAATAATTTGTCAATAATACAGATTAGAATTCTCTCAAATCTAAATAGTTACAAAATGTTAATTCTCTATATTGCAGGTTAACACACCCACAATTCTGATTTAATCCATATACAGACAGGTTATACAGAATCAGATATAAAAGAATTTTGTTCATTAAACAGGAAACCACGGCTCCTTGTGTTAACAGGCACAAAGAGTAAACCTTTTTCCTTTTTTTTTTTAAACACACCATTTGCTTTTATTGCCCAAACGATGAATAAATTAAGTCTCACTGAAATGCTAACCGTGAAATAATTTAACCAAAGTGTTACTTCATAGTAATAAAATAGATTATTAAATACTTTGCTGTTGGTGCCTCTTTCTCCGCAGCTACAAACGCTACAAATTATTATTACGGGACGTAAAGATGTATTTCCCACAGGTTACTGTATTCGGGGTTGCAAGTGTGAACAGAGATCCCAAAAATGTTTTAAAAAAAAGCTGCATTATTTCCACTTCTCCAGAGCACAGTGTGGCTCAGATATATTCATCTGGCAGTCAAAAACAAAAACCCGAAAATAAATAACTCGGTAAGAATAAATAAAAGCAAATAGAAATAATGGTCAATAGATATCACAGTTATATTATGCTTTTGCAAAAGGAATACAAATTAACCAAGATATCTGTGGTGTGTATAATAAGTTAAAGAAAAACGCTCACTTTCTTTCACCACGTGCTGATGATTGAACGCCAAAAAACGTATGAAAATAATCTTAAAGTCACAGACAACAGGGCGAACTGAGACTGAGCCATTCGTCGCCCGATTGGTCCGTTTCTTTCACAGATAAAGTGCTAACTGAGGAGCCTCTGGGGGATTCGTGTACCATTAAAAAAATCCCAAGGAGCCATTTGTAGAACAGGAGTTTTGTCTAGCTTTGCAATAAAGTACAGACCACCGTATATCTCAAGTCCAAACGCAACACAGACAGAAGCCCCCAAAGGGGGACGTTGAAATGCTGTTTGTTTAGGTGGAAATTCTCAGAAAAAGCCTAATAAGTTCCATAACAGCGATGGTCAAAATGCATTGCTTCCAAAAGCTAGAAAAAGTCCCTGAGATACATAATCAGCATTATATCAAGACTCCCACCTGTGCCACTTTTGAATTCATATAAATAACCTCAGCAATAACAACAATAACAGTAATAATAATGATAAATGATTGATGATAATACCACCAATGCGGGTGAGAGATTCTTCACCTTCTTGGCCATATGTACAAATATTCAAAAGATCAGCTGGCCAGACTTGAACTGAAATGTTAGCTGCCACGAGCATGGCAATACAAATAACGATAATAAAGACTGTTATAATAACTTAAAGGCAGATAATGCAAATATTGATAGCGTTGTACGAAGGGCTGTTTTAGATCTCCATTTATAAAGTAAAAGGAAACAAAAATGCATTTACAATCACCTCATTCTTCTATACAGTGATTATACATGAGCTACA
>JAZGTI010003305.1:0-32002 GCA_036877585.1 Botia kubotai
TGTGCTTACTTATTAATGCTCAGGCTGGTCAGGTCAAGGTTTATTTGAATAATAATGACTGGGGGTTTGTTTTATAATCAACTAAATGGTGCTTTTGCAAGCATGAAATGAAACTAGATTTGTTTCCATGGGATACATAACCACAGCTGACCACCAAACAGTTCCAAAATGCCTTATCCTGCATCTAGCAGCTCTGTGATTTCATGTTGCAAATCCTGCAGTACTCCTGTCAACCCTATTTAGTCAGGCTATGTTATCACCATGGTAACGGTATGGTAATCTTGTTTACCTCTGTGGTATCTCTGCAGTACTTTTAGTTCACTTTTCTTGTGATGGTATAATAACAGCATGATGTTTTAGCACTGTGATATAGCTGGAACTTGGTTAAAAAAACATCAACAAACTACATAAAAAGTTGAAAAACAAAAATATTCAAAAATAACAAAAACTCTGTCCTATGTTCCTAAGATATGCATATATGCAATAGTGACATACAGCCATTTAGTTGCAAGTCATTTAGTATGCTGGTATTAGTGAACTATTATGAAAGAGGCATGCTGTTCCACGTTATGCTAATGTATAACTGTGATTAATGCACGATCAACATTGGGACGGTACAGTGAATTAGTAATGAGTTATTTTCCTTAGGGCCCCCTTTTGCTCAATAACAGATGACACATGGCAACAACAGTGAATCAGGTGAAGGATTCATTATACTGTTAACAACTCATATTCATCTTACACTTTCTGGCAAGGGCCTTTGTTCTGTAATAATATCCAGGCTCCTCCCCTGATAATATGACCTTTGGCTACACAAACAAGAAACTTGTATTAAATTAAACAAGAATGTTGTATTAAACTAACATAAACTATAAAGTTGGATTGTTTTAGTGTAAATCCATCTTATAGTTCCAGCTGTTATATAGTTGTAGAAACATGTAGAACATAACTAAATACAAGTTTAAATTCTTTATTATTACTATTATTTCTATAGTGCCTTTTTGAATTGTTGCAAAGCAGACTTACAGAAAATGATTTTTTTGTTCTTTTTCAAGAACAAAAAAAGGAACGATATTATGCAGAAATATCACTTGGTGAGCAAATTAGGGAGCAGCTGTGTCAAGAAATGAAATTACGAGGTGCTTTTTAAATGAGAAAAGCAAAAATAATTTTTGAAGTTTAGTTAGTGGTAACACTAGTTTTAAGTAATTCATTAAGTTGATAAAGTTGTCCAAAAGTGCTAAAATGATGGTGTATTCCTGTAGCTCAGTTGGTAGAGCATTGCGTTAGCAGCGCAAAAAGTAATACCCAGGAAGCACATGTACTGGCTTTGGAGAAAAACATCTGCCAAATGAATACATGTAATATAAAGGACAAGTGAAAAGCCAATAAGAGCTATACGCCCTACACTTTCCACCCTCCTTGAATTTACATGCATCAGAATCTCAGTGAGAACTCAAGAGAAACTAAACAGATGCTGTTTTTTGCACTAATGTCATTGCTGGTCATTTTCTCATCCAAAAACATTGCTTTGCCTCCCTGTAGAAAATACGGCATTGTAGGTATTGTAAAAGTTGTCTGGATGTTGTGACTTCAGCTGTTTGGAAGTAAGAAAGTATATATTTACCCAGAAATGCTGTCTGCCAATTTTTGCCATCTATTGGGCTCCTTTTAAAATGTGAGAAATGTAAGTGTCAGGAATAAATTCAAGAGCAGCTTTTAGCGTATTTACTTTGGCTATTCAAAGGTTTTCTAGGTTGATGGATTGAAAAATGACACTGTCCTTTATTCCCTCTCCTTTTAAATGCCCCTTTCTCTGTCTTATCATATTTCAGGGTCTATTTTATGCTCTGAGAGTTTATGATACTTGGAATATGAAACGAATGGATAAATTAGCTCTTAAAAGCAATTATAAAGAGTCATACTGAAAAGGGGCAGAATGTTTTGTGGAATTTTTGTATTGTCTTGTAAATGAAAAGCATGCAACCTTTATAAACCTTAAATTATAAGTGTATAGTGACCAGAACAGATTTTTTAAAAAGAAAGTCAGTCATGAATATGAATAATATATATATAGTAATATGTACAACAGATTAAATAGTCACATATATTTTACTTGAGTAAAATATTATACTTTACTTAAGTAACATTGTGCATAATAACAAGTAATATTTAGACTTCATAATAAAACCTTATGTTATTGTTCATTTCATATGTATTTTCAAATCCAGGTAGCCCACTGACAGCAGCTGTGTGGTGGGCAACGTTTATATTGAAATGAATTGTGAATTGCAACCAGGACTGGCTCTTTATTAACCTTATTCATTTTCATTTGCTAAACATTGTAATTTACTACAAATACACGTTTCAATTTCATGTTCAGTTAGTATCAGAGTAGGAATTTTTTTTTTATTTTATCATTTAAAACACACGCATGCAAACCATTCACTGTTAGCTGCAATTAGCCCTGATGTGTTTATTGGTTTAAGAGCATTAACCAAATTAGCTATCGTACCTGTTATTTGAGAAGGGTGGTTAGTCGGGCAGGAACTTGTTCTTGAGTTAAGGCGGGTGGCCCACTTAAAGAACGCTGGCAAGCAGGTGGCTGATTAGCATGTAATATTAATTCATGATCTGTAGCGAAGTATTATTTTCTTTGGAGCATGAATTGTTGAGTAAGCATCTATTAAACCTAAGTGTTTCTGTGTTTTCAATGGCCTGGACTGTCACATCTTAGATTGTAGTTTCTGTCATGTTTAGCCATAAGAAAATTAGTTTATTTTTGTTATGCATACAGATTTGGTACCAAAGTAAATATATTATTTTATAAAAAGCTAGTCTTTATTTCAACTGCTACAGTATTTTCTTTCAGGCTTTTTCATATTTGATATAATCTGCTGCTCAGTGGCTGCTTGCAGGATTTTCTAAGGACAAGATCTTAATGAAGGCTTATTTTTTCTTTTCACTTCATGTAACACAATGGAAGCTTGGCTCTGCCTTAAGGCATTTAATTAAGGTGAAAGGAGTAGAGTTCAGCCAGCATGTTTAATGCAAAAAAACAACCATATGACAAAGTTAGATGTTTACAAGATATTTTACTGGTAGTTCTGAATGCAATACACGTTCGGTTTCAACACAAATGAAAATAGATGTGCAAGAGGTAAAATAGATGTGCAAGGAAAAATAGATGTGCCTAGCGTTAAAGGGGTCATTTAGCTTTTGTTTTTCTCTGGATATAGAATTAAAACCAACATCCAGCTATTATAACTTTTATTTTGTTCTGGCCTTATTTTTCTCGAACTCATTATCAGTAGTAGTACCATTTCTTTTTTTAATATTTGAATATATATTAAAAACTAAATCCTGAGATAGATTGCCAAATCAATTCCGACTTCCATAAATTTGATCTATATAACTTGTTTTTGGAGATTCATTAGCATTCCACAGGCTTGACTCTCCAAATACCATCTTCCTTTGAAAGATCAATCAGATTACATTTTGCTTTGTGAGTTGGCAAAACTAATCAATTGGAATGAACCCAGGCTTAAACTCATGAGTTTATTTTAACTCTCATTCTAGTCTCCTAACAAGTTGCTCTCATGTTAAACATGCTCCATACAGGTCTCTTAAAAACTTCATGAAGCATCTTTGTTGATCTTGCAACCATGCATCTTTTCTTAAGCATGTGATGAAGTCCTAGCAAATAAAGGTTTGGAGTTTCACATATTTGCGTACATAGATTCTATACAAGCACAAAAAAGTTCTAATTAAAGCGGAGTGGTTCTAGAGTACAAATTGCATGGCAGTTAAAATTCCTTAAAGCAAACCGACATGATTAAGTATTAGTTCAAAAGGTTTGCCTGTTTATTTGACAAAAAATAGAAGGAACTGTAGCTTTCGTGTCGATATTGAACCGGTCTCCCCCTATGTTTGTGTCTTCATAATATTCATTACTGGGATTTATAATAAACTGAAGTGTATTGGCTCCTGTTGCCCATGTGCATCTGTAGAAGTAGACCACAGACCCCTTCAGAATTAATGGAACACATGTTGGCCTTGCAATCTGTTTCCTTCGAGTCATGCAAATAAGTCTTTCTCCCAGCTTCTGCATATGCTGCTGGATCTGTGCTGCTGTATATTTCTCTTTTCATTTATATCATGTTGTATGTTTTGCTGATGGGGATTTACAGTGTGTATATTTGCTTGATTTAGTACGGTAAGATATTTGTAGAGCACCAAAACCTCAAATTTCCAAATGTTTTAGGGTTATTTCATTATATCCTGTTTGCAAAATGATGCCATGTTTGTGCAGGAGTCCTTCATTACCGGGCAACTGGGATTAACTATGAAGCTTTGCTGACGTTTGACGACCATCCGTGAAAGACGCACTAAAATGAGGATTTTGGAGATCATCTAGAGGGAGGATCATCTATGCAAGGAACCCTGCCAAAACACAGCAGGGTGATTAGCATTTGTTAATACACAGAGATTTTAGACAGCTCATTATGTTTGTATTATCAATCCCTGTGAGATGCCGGTCTCCAATGGTTGAGGTTACGGAGCAGAAACATCTGTTACCTTCTGAGTGCTACCTCAGTGACTTCATACGATATGCTGACAAATCATTCCTCGCTCTCTCTATTTTCTTTGCTTTTCTCTCTTACTTGCTGTCTTTCCAGTGTATTGACTTATCCTGTCATTGACAAATCAAGTTTGAGGAGAAAGTTTGTTTCCCAGAAACCAGGGTTGGATTGGATTTAGCCAGATGAATGCTGATGATTGACACAAAGTGTCATTACAGTGGGATGACACTGGTCGGCACAAATCAATTGTGATGGTGGGAGGGGGGGTTAGGGGGCCATGCTACCAGTCAGATGGGTATATTTTAAACAGCAGCTGCCACTGTCGCTAGTTTAATTGCTTTGCTTGTCAGTTCTGCCCTGCATATGCTAAATGAATAGCGCGTAATGAATATTTCACGGAAAATGTGAAGCGTTTTGAATTTTATCTGCTGTGATTGCTTACATTACATCATTATCCATTTCACAACAGTATGTTGTGATGTTGAAGAGTTCGTGCGACAACAGAATTAAACAGACATGAGGCGCCTCGAAGATTATTGAAACAAGGCCAAGAATTAAATTACCCACAATTAAATTACAGTTTTTAATTACAAGCCTTTGTTTCCTTATTCAAATGAAGACATTGGGGCAAGTTTACTAAAGGCACAATCATGCATCTTATTCACTAACCAACCTTAATTGGGTTTTACCTGATCCTGTTTTTTAGGTCTCATGGAATTCTGAATTCTAGATGCCAAATACAGTTTGTGAAAGAATTATCAGCTACAAGAGAACATAAACTAGCACACAGGAATTTTGAGTAATGTAATTTGGGCATAATGTTGCCATTCAACAGCCCTTGAGATTCAGTCTTTTTCAAAATGAACTGATTAGTCATTATATCAGCAAATGAGTGAAAAGTATCACACATGTTAATCTATAATACAAAGCGACAGTGTCCTTGGTTGTTCCAAATAAAAGAAAACATGTAAACAACTCCATTTATCAACTAGTTCAATGTCATAATTATATCTTCAGTTTGCTGGTGGCAGTACAGAGATTTGCCCTTGTCCTGCCAGGAAAACATCATAATAAAAGCCTGTAGACAAAACTAGTGCAAGAAAAACAAAACAAAAAGCCCATATCACTGACCTATAGCACCTTCACTGCACATACAATATATGAGCCCGTCCAGGAATCAGTTCCAGTCGCTGAGAACTGCAGTAGAATTTTAGAAGTCAAATGAATGACAAAGA
Organism: Botia kubotai; assembly: GCA_036877585.1. Lineage (NCBI taxonomy): Eukaryota > Metazoa > Chordata > Actinopteri > Cypriniformes > Botiidae > Botia > Botia kubotai. The sequence continues at coordinate 5,819 of JAZGTI010003305.1, forward strand.
CTTGAAAAGAATGATCTTTCCCATTTATATAAATACGTTGGTATGTCAGTAAAACCTGCAAAATATCTACCTCTCACACAAGAAATGGAGGCCAAAGGCACATAAAAACGATTTATCTTTGAATGAGAAATAGATTGCAAAATTCCAATATTCTATTACAAAACACTGAATTTTAATTAGCTCACAGTTTTAATTCTGTAAAATAATTACCATAGGCGACTGATGTTCGATAGGCCTGTTGGTTGCAAACGTTGGTCAACTGCAGTGAATCTACTCCCACACGCTGGTTTTAATAAGTCTAAAAGATTGCCAAGCATCCCAGTTTTCCAAACCACCGGAGTATCACGTCTGGCTTGTCACATCTCAATCATGTTTAGCTGCGCGGGTCAAATCAGCTCACATATTATTCTCATCAACAAGCAGCGCCACTGTATAATCAACCTGACATACCATCTGTCTGAACGTCACAACCATCTGCACCGCAATCAGTCCTTACCCCTCAACCCTCAATCCCACAACATTGTGCCACTAATAGCAACTGTGCTGCTAATTAATGGATCCGTATGAGGGGAATAATCAACAGATGGCACCACAGGATAAAGGTGAGCTCTCTAAACGAGATTAATCTCGCATGCAGACAAATTCTGATGCTCTTTGAGATCGCAGTTTTTCCAACTGCTTTTTCGAAAGCTATTCGTTTTCTAGCCAAGATTAGCCAGCCAAAGATTCCAAGCGAGCATCCCAAGAATTTAAATAGCACACAATGAAGATACTTTTGTAAAAGATTGGTGAGGCCTATTTTCATGCCAACGCAACACTGTGTAAATTTTCCCAGTAAACACATGTCGGCTGTTGACTTTAAGAAAAATAAGTGTATGAATGTATGAGTGGCGCCCGCCTGGGCAAACCTTGCTGTCTAGATATAAGAGTGCTGTGGGTGGTTACCAGGTTGAGCTATGTGGCTGTTAGTGTTCTCTAAGTTCCTTCTAGGGTGTTGCTAGGTGGTTACCTAGGTGGTTGCTATGTTTTCTCGATGTTTGCCTTCTGCCAGGTCAAAAAAATACATACCAAAATCACTATGACATTTTAAATACTAGATTTGTGCTGTGTGTTTTTTGCCCATTTTGTCACCCTTTGGTAAAATACATTAGTTTGATTGCTTACAAATGCAGTATCGTATTCAGGGTATCGCTTGTAACGCAAGTATTTGCAAGTATAAGCAATAGAATTATAGAAACAACTTTTGCAAGCAACAGATTTGACATACATTCCTCAGGTATAGAAAATGAATATGCTTTGCTTGACACATTAAGAGTTTTTTCAGCTTGCTTTTATTAATACATGTCATGTAATAATGGAATTTAAATTAGGCTAGTATGTTAAGCTTTTCTGAGTAATGTAATCATGTTAATTCCACCTCATTGCTCATTTACTCAGCTAATGACCAACCTTTGCATGTAAAGGCAAATGTAGGTCTACACAAGCACACTAAGCTAAGTAACCTGCTAAGCACACTCCATTAATTCCTCCAATAAGTGGAGGACGAGGCATTTACAGCCCTGAGGAAAAACACACTGTACATACATACTGTAAATAAATTTGCAAGAAGTTTTGCTTTTCTGCTAAATTGGTATAATAAATAAAAGGCAGTGGCGCTACAGTTACTACAGTTAAACCATATTATTTTGACTAGGTTTTAAATAATTATAAATTATTTTATTTGTGGAGGCACAGAGTTTAAAACCGGTTTGTATCATTTTATTACCTTATTTTATTAAACACACACATAAACACACAACCTTGATACAGCATTTTTGATTGCTAATACAGCAAATTATAATGTATCTGGTCAGTTCCAGCTGTGAGGGTTACAAAAGTAAATACATTGAAACTCATGATGAAACACAACATAGACGGACACAGTAACAGAAACAAGAATAATAAAAACAAAGCTTCAAAACAATATCCATTTTTCTATATATGACAGCAGTGACCAAATATCAGGGCTGTCCTTGCACCTGTGGAATTCTGTGTGAGTCACAGTCAAGCTAAAACTAGGATCTATGCCAGTAACTGCGTGACTTTTTACAATCAAAACGTGTTATCTTTACTATCAGAACAAATATGCTTGACGTATGAGAGCATCGCCTGTGGTGATGTTTGACATACAGAGGGCTCACAATTACAGCCTTCTGAAACTGGCCATAAACTTTGGTACAGACACAATAGGAAAGTAAGTTTGTGATGTGTTTTATGGCATTTAAAGTTCAAAGTCCTCATCATACAACTTGGCTCTTCATTTCTCATGCTCAAATGACATTTAAGAATTAATTGAAGCAGGGAGAATTGTTTTGGCACACTTGGAGCTTAAAATGACCTTATCCATTGGTAAAGAGTTGGTCATAAAAATGGTAATAGAATATCAAAACTAGAGGTCACGTTGGGTCAAGGGAATATTGATTGTCATCTCATTTTATAGGACAATGCACTTGACGATACTGCTGATAAGAAGCACTCATCTGATCATCGAAAATGGTGACAAATGAAATATATTGGTTCACTCCAAGTGTCTCTTCTCATCTCTGCTCATCCAAGCAGGAGAAACAAGTAATGACAATGTGACATAAGGTCATTGCAGTTTGTTGATATAGGCAAACTTGGCGGTTGCCTAGGCCTAGGTTCCTGGTGATATTGGGTGCTGTTGTAAGAGAGAGAGAGAGAGAGAGCACGAGAGAGAGAGAGAGAAAGACAGAGAAAGAGTATGCCAGGTATGGAGATATGAGATTTGTAAGCTAAATTATGGATCTGTTTGACAGATAGCTGTACACAGACCTCCATCATGAGCAAGTAATGACACAACAGTATAGTAAGATTTCACAAGATTTCTTTAAAATGTTAACTTTATACATAAACTCTTTTATAAATTTAGTTGTTTGATTTATTGTAATTTATTAAAATTATTTATTATTATAAAACCTAACTACAAAGCTTAATAACATTAAAAAACTGGCTCCCACTTAATAAATTCACTAAAATAAACAAGATTTTAGGTGCTTTCAAGTTAAACTACACTAGGTTTTCTAAATTTGCCGGTTGCAGGTGGAGGAGGAGTAAAGAGACAGCCATCCAGTCGAATACTTCATGCTTTCTCTAGTGTGTGGAGCCTACAGTCATGGTAGATTATGGGATGTTTGCATGGTGTCGTGCAACACAGTTGCACTTGTCTTGCTCTTGCTTTGATGGCACATGTGAGGCACCAGAGGCAGCTGTGGTGCCAATCAAAGTCAGACAAGTTTTCTAACCATAATGCATTGCAATCGTCAGGTGATACATTCACGCACAAGAATGCAAGTCAAACCATCTTTAGCCTGTAGGCAATTACCTAAATTATAAAGGTGTATTGTACATGACACTAATTTTACAGTCTTAGAAGTTTATATGATTTGTCTGGTGGTTTTAATTGTTTTATTTCTTTGCCAGATATAAACACGTCTTCATTCGAGCATCTTGGGTATACTCACATAGACCAAAACACAGTATGAGAGTTTGCGAAAATATAATATTGGAACATAATTAGATTTCTCACAGGGCCACAGAGTTAGTTTAGTGTGAGAAAAAAGAAATAGACTTGGCATATTTTGATGGATTAAAATCACAGAATATGTTAAAAGGCCAGTAGTACACCTCAATCTTCTATAAAATATTTTGAATAATAATGTAGATTTGTTTTCTAATGCATTGAATTTAACTCTAAAAAATGTACACACACTGTTAGTGTTATTGAAACCTTTGTTTTTTTCACAGATTTAAAAGGTAAGATTTATGGATTTTATTTGAAATGGCAATATATAAATCTTTTGTTTTTGTTTTGGTATTTATTAATTTTGTATCAATCTCAATGTTATATGTAACAAAATAAAAAAATGTAATATAAACTTCATTTAGAAAAACATGAAATATATATTTTATATTTCAAGCCACTGCCAAAGAAACTTATGAGAAGATGCTGGAGGGTGTGCTCAAGCAGAAGAGAAAAATATCACCTCTTTTACGAGTCTCCTGATGAGCCCTGCAGTATTACACCGAAACAAATGGTGGTTTGTTTCATCAGTGTGGATGGCTGTGGATGTTTGCATTAAATCACTGCATGAGCGATTTCAGACACTCAGTGAAGTTGAACACAAATTTGGAGTTCTCATCAGCTTCCCCAAGCCTTTGACCCAGAAGATATGTCAACAGTCTGCAACACTCCAGCAACTCCTTGTCTGGCCAGTCACATCTGAAGAATTTGTGCAATGCAAACGTTTTAAGATCTCTCCCAAAAACATCATGACCACCCTGAAACTTTTGTCTTTCACAGAGACAAAACTGATATGTAGAAGGTTCTTTGAAATGCTGCAAATAACTTCTCCTGTAACTGTGGATCACAACTCACTGAAACTGCATCTTAATGGCCTGTTGATGATGACGATAAGCAGAGATGTCTGAGCAGATCTACTATGACAACATTATTGAATGTTTGAAAGTAATTTGAGGCATTTCCCAATAGATGTAGATAAGAAAGTCTATTGTATTATTTTCTATGTAAATTTGTTTTGGATTTGTGTTGTTTACATGTTACTTCTTTTTCTACTTCTTATTTCTTTCTACATATTGTATTAAACAGTGGGAATGAAATGTTAATAAAGTTTGTATTTATGGTTTGTTCCAGCAGATGTTGTCTAGGGCACCAAATTGATCAGAAGCAGTCCTGCATAAAGTTGTAATCTGCCATTTTAAGCACAGGAAATGACAGACTTGTCTGTGCAGATCTGACATCTGCTCGTAAACTCTGCCTACAGGTGCTTTAGTTAAAAGTTCAGGATTTTTACTCCCATGGCCGAAAAATGGAGGACAAGATGTTCATTTTGCATGCACTACCCAAATCGATCACCTTAGGGGCTGAGCAAGCTTAGTTTCAGGCAGATTAGAGGAGAGGGGTAGAACCACAGCAGGCTGTGAATTTTGCATGAATTAGAAACAGGTGCATGGAGACTGATTAGGTATGAGCATGAGCCAAATATATTATGAATTTTGTGTTTTTGTTTGGTTGTGCATAATAAGGCTGGTAACTTAGTTGTTAAGAGGAACCAGGGCTTGGAACTCAAAAAGTTGCAGGTTAAAACCCCAAGAGGGTGATTCCTTTAGTGGATGTATAATAGAATTGCTCTTGAGTGAGAAACTAAGAGGCAGCAGGAAATGTCCTTTCACAAAGTGCATAGTAAGTTGCTCTTAATAAGAACCGGCCTATCTTCTAGAGACCAATCGTCCATGCACAATGACTCATGGTGTCCTCATAAGTCCAGGAAGGAAGCCACCAGACCTGAAATGCAGGGCCCTCAAAATGTATTTCCTCAATAATAGAATTTTGTTCATTTAAAAAATCAAAATAAATAAAAATAATATAAATATTCTGAAGTGCGTTTTAATGTCAATGAACACAGTGTTTTATACTTCTGATGCAATACATCTGATGTGTGGCCTACAGCTATGCAACATCTTGAAGATGTGTATTTGATCATTCCTAGTTGTATCGTTAAAATACAGAGTATTACAGTTTATTTGATTGGTTTGTTTACTGCTCTGTAATGTGTTTTCAAACTGCAACTTCAAAGCCAACAGCTCTTTTCAAATGGGGGATAAATCACTGGAGTTCCAAAGTGCTGATTTATTTGATTTATTTGTCTTGGGAACTGGCACAAGGCTAAGTGTGTTATGTTGTTATTTGTGTTGTCACAGGATCAGAAGCCCAATGAAACACTGCTGTGTGTGTGTGATGACCAGGAAGTTGACAACTGACTGTAGGACTTTTAATGCACCCTAATGTTTGTAGTTTGATGTGTTGGGGTGGGAACTTTTCTTCAATTTCCTGCTGAAGATACAGATTGAGATAAAGAACCGAGGGAAGTTGAAAGCCATTTGCTTTGCAGTCGCTCAGCAATATGTGCTTGCAAAACTGTGGCACAGTGTGATCAGAGGAACCATCTACAGTGTGCTGGTACATGGACATAAATATTTTAGTAGAGTCACTGGTGAATGCTGCTAGACAGAACAGAGATTATCATTTACATCACAATGGGACATTTGCATCACACAACAGAGCCCATCTGCACTGCAGGCAAACAAAATGATGCTTAAAGAACAATGCACAAAGAAACAATGTTTACCAAGTGTATTCAGTAACTTGTACACTGTAAAAACTATGACTAGTAAACATCAACACTAGACATAGACAGTGAACGAGCTAAATACACAAATTACAAAACAATAGTAGGCTAATTTTAAGTTATTTAAAATAATGCTAAAACAATGCAATAACATTAAGCAGGTCACATTGACACTAAACAAAAATGCCCAAAAAAGAACAAAAATAAGCAGATACCCTTAAAATCAAACGCAATACATCACATAGTGACTTGTATTTCATTGTAAGATAACTGAAACACTTCAATACAATACAATGTATTACACAATACAATGTATTACACACAATACAGTGTAAACACGTGTCTGCTACAAATGAATATGTGATTAACAGAATCAACCTCTGAAACAAATGGTCTTAAACATGACGTATACAAAGTGTATTGTGTAAAACACACCCAATCAAATCCAATTCATTTCTTTAAAACTTACAGTTGGTACGGCAATTAATTTGAAATGATTGTTCTCAGAGAACAAAAGGAAAACCAATTTATTTTTGATTTACAAGTCATATTGATTTCATGCCTGCATGAGTAACCTGCCTCGATACAATGTCAGAACTCTTCAAAATTAATTATCCTCGTTGGGATTTGACACATTCCGCAGTGTTTCTTTCATGTTGTCTTAGAATGTCTTAAAAGCAATCACATAAAATTTATTGAGAGACATGAAGCCCCAGTCCTCTTGTTTGTGTACTTTTGATGGTAATGGAGGAGGGGAGCTCAAAGCAGCCAATAAAGAAGTTTATAAGAGGCTAATTTGAACTTGATCTAACTTAATTTTAAGTTTTCAACTTGAGAAATGGCATTTTAACATGGTTGGGAAAAATGTGACGCTTAAGATTTGACTTTGTTTTCGTCACATATCATGTGTCATATTTCATCTAAAGCATGCAATTCACTGACAGTTTTATCTCCATGGTAACCAAGTAGTCCACACTAACGTTTGAAGAAATGCTGCTAGTTGCAAAATTGTTGGTTGTGGCAGAAACGACATCAACATCAGTTTTTGTGTAAAAACCCACATAAATCATTTTCACACAAAATTATTTTGTGTTTACTTCACTCTGAATTATCGGTGTTAAAGAAATTATATTTTTATGACAGATTTCCTTATTAAAGATTACAATTCTGGGGAAGTAGTAAATTTTACACTTCAATTTCTTTAGAAGGATTAACAAGCCTAATGTTTACTTTGTCCCAATTAAAGATGATTTGAAAATGCTAATGTAGCAGTTAACTGGGCAGTTGCTCACTGGCTTGAGTCAAAAGAGCCCATCCACACATCTCTATGCCATTCTGGTCCATAAACAAGGCGTGTTCTTTCAATGCTAGTTCAAGGTTTTTTCCCCTTTTTATCATCCACCAAGTAAAAATCATAAGTCTAATAATTCAAAAATTATCCTTTCCTTAACAAGCCTATAATTTGATGGGTCATTCATCTCAGTAACACAATTGTGATGCGCGAGATACGCACAAGTAAATTAAATAAATGAATACATTTAAGCAAGTGGTGTTCCTGTAGCTCAGTTGGTAGTGCATTGTGCTAGCAAAAAGGTCATGGGTTTGATTACCAGGGAGCACATGCACTGACAAAATGTATAACTTGAATCAATTATAAATCGTTTTGGATAAAAGCGTCTGCCAAATGCATAAATGTAAATGTAATGATAGTAAGGCTGCACTGCATTGCTGGAATAAATACTATTGGAATAATCCTAAAAAATATAGAATATTAGAATATAGAATATTAGATGTCTTATATTAGATTATTAGATTAATACACGTGTCTGCATTTTTGGTCGAGAGTATTCATGAAGATGAGACCTAAACAATCTGTGTAAAATAATAGCACACATACAGCACAAAAGGATCTAGACCTTTTATACTAGAAGGGTTCTGTTCAATTGACACTTTTCAGAAGCACTGAATAGAGTGTTTTTCTCCTGATGTCTGGTATAACACAGGTCAAGCGTTCATTTCATTTTTGTCCCAGATTGGCTTGTAACAGGATGTGTGTTTTCTGATCATTTTCACCTGGCTGCGGATGGACGGCTCTCAGGGTTCTAACAAAGACCACTTGTCTTCATTAAGTGGCTTGCGTTATCCGTTGGACAAATTATGATATTGCATTTGGAGGCCTGAGGGCATTTATCCTGCGGTCTGCCCCTTGTTCATTAAGCAGCTGGTGGTTTGTGACAGCTGTGTCCGACGTCAGCCATCGTTTTAATTTGCATCAGACGAGCTCAAGCTGCATCTGTACCTGCTAAAAAGCCAGAAAGACTTCTTAAAAAACCGAAATAGTTGTTTAATGTCTAAATAGCTATTTGGCTATTCCATACCATCAATCAATGACCATGTGATGCTAGACCAAAAATTTGTTGTTTTACAGGCGGAGCAAATTATTACCTGAACGATAAAAGATATTTGAAGCACTAATGCTGATAACATTGCTATGCAGAAAAGTAGTGTTTTGGTCTTTTTATGAATCTAAAATACGTAGCGCACAAAAAAATCATTGAGTGTAACAAAGATAAATAAAAATGCTACCTTATGCACTTTCTTACTTAAGCCGATTAAAAAGTTATTGAAGTAAACACCAAAGGTGTCTGAGTTGTCTGACATCTGAGTTCAATCAAAGGATGTGTAATGAAGATATTGAAAAATATCTACCGCAGTGTCTGTAGAATTGTCAGAGGAATATCTTAAAAGATCTTATTTTACATCTGGCCTTATAAACTGAACCTGAGGTGCTACGCGAGCATCATACCCAATAAGAACAAGAACTAAACTGGACCTCATTCTGTCATAACACTGAGCATTATCATGTCCCTGCTCCACAGGCAATATCCAGTTTTTGATTTAAACAGATGCTATCACTCTTATTTTTAGTAAAGAAAGACATACATGGACTTTTATAGAAGTATAGAGCTATATGTCCTGTGAAAGTAGGTCTGGATTATGTGTGCATGTGTCTTTTTTCTGGTCAGGGAGGAGGGATGGGGTGTTGATGAAAGACCCACTTTGCAGCTTATCCAGCACAAAAAAAGAGAAAAAGGGCTACTTATCTTTTCAGTTAGATTTCAATTTATGAAAGGCTTAACCTCACTGGCAGATATGCCATGCCTTTCATCAAGACCGCCTCTATTTGCCTGGGTTTATCTGTCGCCAGACATCCGCAGTGACAGAAATACATATTACAACTGTAACTCCGGCAGTGCTAAATCCACCCCGAGCAACGTCAAGCTCTAAATGACGCGTGGATAGCGAAAGTTTTCACATTAGTCAAAGTGTGTTTGTGTTTCATAAATGTCTTTCAAGTGCTATGGGGAAATGCACGCCGTCCTCAAAAGATGTTTAGACTGCTCCCCTCAGCAAATTTCAGAACATTTTCCGCATAATCTCTAACGGCTGGACATCATACATCTGGTAATCCCTTTTGTTGTTTGCTACAAATATTTGTAGAAGTCTTCCAGCGTAGGACGGATTTGCATAGAGTCCCGGAAGTATACAGTAGATCTGTCATATGGAAAATGACAGAAAACTGCACAGTATAACTGCTTATTTTCACATCTCCTCAACCCTAAAATCGTTACTTTATCATTTAGCGTGCACAAAACACAAATGCACAAGTTAAATCCTAGACAGCCATTTAAAGAAATAGGTCATTCAAAAGTTACAATTTTGTCATTTTCACTCAAAGCTTTAAATGATTTGGAATATAACACTTAAGGACCATTGTTATGATTTTACTGTTTTTTTTGTGCCTTTTTGATGCTTGAATGTGTAACATGAAAGCTTCAGTCTCTATTCATTGTAATTGCATGGGAAAGGGTATGGAATTTTTCATTTCCCACGTAGGAAAGTCATACAGCACAAGTTTAAAAAGACATGAGGGTAAGTAAATAATGGTAGATTTTGGGTGAATACGAACTTCAAATTTGAGCTGCAGTGCCACTGTCGACACAATGAAAAGTAATAACCTGTTCTGTGCAGAAACAAAAAAGAGAATATTTTCAATGCAGCCGAGAGCAAAAGCCCTTTTCTTTTGAAAAGACAGAACAATGAAAATATTCCGGACCATCTAGGACTGTACGAGAAGCCTTCAGACAATAAGATGTGAAGAGGCCTGGAGGATAAGGAAAGATGAGGGTGCTCATATGACGGTATAGCTCTCTCTCTCTTAAATACACACACTCACAAAAACAATTTCCCCGCTCCTGTCCTTTACACAAAGAACACACTCATCCAGATCCTTTTCATTTAATTTTGCTCTTCAGGTGCTGGCTGCTCTAGGCTTCATGAAAAGCTACACATCATGGTATAGACCGTTCTGTCATAGACACACCCTTCCACCCACTTTCCTCATTTCAGTTCAGCAGAGTTCAGCCGTGGTGTCTGCTCTGTGTCTGACCTTTACAAATATTACACATACAAAATGAGACTGCTCCACCTGGAATAAAACACATGGGAAAGGTTCCTTCACTTGGCAAAGACATTAGGAAGTGTGTAGAATTTCAAGTGTCTGCTTATTCCCAGCGGAATTCTTCATTCCTTTCTATGGTGTATTTGTAAAGGGATTTTATATTGTTACCTTTTTTTTATAGGATTGTACACCACACTTTAATTTCAGCAGCCTTAATTTTTAAAATGCAAAAATAAACATTTATTCCAAATAGTCTCCAAAACACTATTGAGAGACAGTGCCCCAACTAATGCCATTGGTTGAGCCAATTTGTCTGTGTTGGTGTGGCGTATTGCTGTGAACTAAAGGGCAAGCTGAAATTTTCTTTGCAGCAATCAACAGCCTTTCTGAGATCCTGTCAATACAGCTTAAAATGTATTTATAATGCATAATATAGAATATTCCCCTTAAAGCTAATTGCAATGAGGTCTTGAATAGTCACAATTTCTGACCACCATCACCCAGTTAAAATACATGTAATTCTTTCTTAACAGAACTGCTCTCCTCATAATCAATATTCTCTTACACAGGCTTTAGAGACTCATCCGGGGCTTATTTGTCTCTAACACCTCTTACATTTGTAGCTCCCTCCGCAACACTTGTGTTATTTGGCAGGATCACTGTTTGGATATGACCAATGGTATTTACACAGTTCAAATTCACACAGGATCATAAATAAATGTGTTAATTTTACGGCCCTGCTGTTTGCTGTGATAGATTACCTGCTGACTAAATGTTGTCAACAGATGGCAAAAATCACTCAAGCACATTACACTGTTCTATAGGGATGTATAATGTAATGTTTTCCCCTCATTACAATGCTGACTAATGTGTCATTTTTTCTAGGCTGTTTATGGAGCAAATTCTGTGTCTTTCCAATGGCTTTATACAGACAGAACATATCACAGCTCTAATATCACAAGCAGTTCAGTACAGCCACCACAATAATACCATGTTTAAAGTTACATTTAAATGTCATTTTCTTTTAGTTAAAGGGTTGCCATCTAGGGAAAAGATGTGCACACGCTAAAAAAAGACAACAAGATGTGGTGTACTGTTAGCTAACACGCTAAAGCTAGTGGCGATGGCAATGAAAAGTCATTTCCCTCATATGACATACATATGGTAGTTTCAACCTGATCTCACAGGAAAACGTAACTATTTTACAAGTTGATGATTTTGTATTAATCTGTACCATATAAATTTTCTATCCATACTTTTTGTATAGATCATACAAAAAGTATGAATTTGTACAAAAAAGTATGATTTTTTTTTTCAAATTAGCCACTGATTCGATAAAACATAAAACCATTACACATTATCATGAGATTGTGTAGGCTGTTCCACTCCTGCATACAAAATTATAATAAACTATATCTCTGTTGTGAGAAATAGTTGACTTCTAGCCAATTATTGTGCAATATGAACATCAACTGCATGTATCAAATCTTGTTAAATGTGATTTTATTAAATGTGATTAAATGTGATTGGATGAAGCAGCCAAAGGTAATGCCTCCCTATAAATTACAATATCCAGACAAGCTGTCAGTTGACATCAAGACATTTTCTTTGAAACACTTTGACTCAAAGTGTCTTGACACATTCAGAAATTCGAACATTATCCAGTCTTGTCAGACCGACTCAAAGCATCAGTTCACAGCATGTGGGACCAAAAGTACAACACAGTAACATTCGCACTCACTGTCCACCTGTGTAGCCTCATCTTCCCTCTTGTTTTTCCACCTGCGGTGCTGTCCTCATGAAATTCTCCATTTCCATTCTCTGAGCCACTGTAGATATCGTTGTGAGCGTTTTCTGTTGTTTGAAATGTAATTCAAACACTCTTTCACAGTATTCAGCCCATACGTTAGGCCTCTATAATGACATTGTTACTCAACAGCCTTCAAACGGTGCCTGGAGACAGTGGGAGGATGATAAGTAATCACCCCAAAGAAATGATCAAGAATAATATGCCTGCTGTCTAAATGTGTCTCTTGACTCTGGTGGCCCCAATTGTGTCAGCTGAACTACGATTACTTTTCTTCCTCTTTCTCTTTATGTTCATCTGTATTTCATGCCAGGACAGTCTGCTGAGACAGTCAGCTGAGAGAGTCTATAACAATCCTAGCTGAATTTGTGCGGCATGGATATGTATGTAAGAATAGGATATGTGTGTATGTATATATATACTGTATATATAAACACCATAATATAACATAACCAACCATCTAACTAAATATTGTATTGTGAAATTGTGTGTATAATTGCGTGTCTCTCTCTCCACACGTTTACTTTATATATAGAATATAAAATAAGTTGTATATTGATTAAAGTGAGGTCAACATCCATTATAATCTTGAGGATATATATAGTATACAGTTTGTCTTATCTATTATAGATGGCCACAGGTTGCCCTGTTATAATCCTCTGTGTAATGACCATTGTAAATCTGGTCAGAGCACAACAGTGCCATGACCTGGATCAATGGAGCCGATGGTTATCTCTCTGCCTGTTTTCAATCCTGTGTGTGCTGTTCTAGGCTCTCAGCTTTCAGGTTAAAAAACTATTAGAACTATTGGACAAAGATGCTTGTTTGCCGTTTGTTTTCTCCATAGCCCTGCCCAGCAGTGCTGAGCACTGAGGTGACAGAGAGCCAATCATCTCATTACCATGTTCTCAGCTAAAATATGGCCAGTGGGTTTGCATATTCATTTTAATTAAACCGTATTAATCTTATAAAAGGGACACATTGGTGTATTGGCGTATTTACCTTTTCGTAAAGGCATCTTTTTGTTGTGTGAATTAATAGAAATCTATATTACTATATACTATCTCTTATAATATTGTTTTGAACACATAAAGTGTACCCTACCTCCACCCCATAAAATTACAAAAAAACATGTTTACATTCTAAAGCATGGCAGTACATAGTCTCTTCATATTTTCAATTATTTTTCCACAAATTATACTGTTTAATATACTCAACCATGCAACCCTGTGGCATTGTAAAAGTTTATCAAGAAAAAAATCGTTTTTATTTTATTTTATGAGAAAAAAAGTTTTTAATAAAAATATCTTCTAATTAACATCAATATCTACTAAGTGATGGCTTAATTTAAACTAAATTTGCAACTCTGTTACCTGCAACCCTGTTATCTACCTATTCTGGCACATTACGTATCATTTGTTGGACTCTCTGCCTTTTCGTTCTCTCACACACACAAACACAAGTCTACATGCACCCACACACACACACACAAGCACTCAGGGAGAGACAGATCAATGAAGGGAGAGAGAGCTTTGAGACAGTCCTTTTAAAAACAGGGAGGTTAATCTGCTCGTGCCAGACGTTGCGTCTGATGCATCACCTTGCTTTAATGATCTTAAGAGTTCTGGAAGGCTGTTTGCCATATGTATTGTCAAGAAGCAATTTCGTACCTCTCTAAGGGAGATCATCTCCTCTGTAAACCAATGTTCAATTGTATTACCTCCAGTGGATAAAGGGCCCAAACAACAATATCTCAACAAAAAGTATTTCTGTGCCAGTTTGAAATCCTGTGAACCATAGTGCTCCTGGCATAGTGATCTATTTTCTGCTTCAATACCAATATTGCTAATCCTTGTGTTTCCTAAACTTCAACCTAATGTGAACCAGAACTTTAGCAAAGTTGACCAAGTGATGACATCACATTTTATGAGGTGAGATGATATTTGTTCGTTAATTGCAAACAATGCAGCTGGTGTGGCGCTTTAGAAATATAAGGCCTCACTGAGTCTGGTGCCTCTCAAACGAAGCGTTTCCTGAAGGTGACGTGTGCTTATTACGTTTTCTTAACACTTCCTTCACTCGCCATTGGACAGGAAACCAGATAACCACGCCTCAAACTCACACTATTGGTTGAGCCTGTGTTGTTAGACCAGGTTTGGGTGTACCACAGAGCCAGTGTTTACACATTTCAGGAAAATCAACCAATGAACAGGTTTCTTATAGCTGTCTCTGTGCATATTAAGATGGATTAGGAGAAAAGTATTACAATGATAAAACTTTAACTTTAAATATCTGTATGACGCAGATCCATTACAGGCACTTCAATACACGGCCGAGCTCATATTTCATGTGCAAAAGTCTGGCTCACTCGTACTCTTCTAATACACCTACATTCATAAAGCAAATGACACATCACTTTTAGCAGGTATATATACCGATTAAAATCTTGTTCCAGTACATTGAGTGTATTATATCACTGGATAAAGTATGGATGTCATACCTTGCCTGCTTTTCTCCTTTCCAAGTCAACTCCCTTATAACAACAATCTTTAAAGAACACTAGCTACTTAAATGTCTACACAAAGAGGCCAGTCCTTGGCCTCAAGGGTCTGCTTGTTCTTCAGTGCTTGAATGACTTATCTCCCCAGGGAGAACTACATTTAAAAATAAACTATTTCAGCTACAGAGAATTGTCTCTAATGAGAACATGAATGGAGTCCAAGTCCTGTGTATTACAGTTTAAAGAGTTTTCCCAAGGCAAGTCGGTCAGCCCTTACTGCGTGTAGAGACTTTTGTTTTCTTTAAAAAAAGCAAATGCTCTACCACAAATACATATCCTTAATGTTCAGCATTTAGTGCACAAAACATTGCATTTATTAACAATGCACAATCCAGTTTAACCAGACTCTGTTTACTGTAGATATTAAATACTGTCATGCGTTTTTAATAAAACGTCAATATTTTCAACGTACCCCCCACCCACGTATATTTGCCTTATTAAAAATTGCTATTATAAATAAAACCAGTTGTCAGCCTTGTTTGCCAGCCTGGAACTGTCAAATTAATCATTGAAAGCAGGTGGTAAAAATAATTGTATTTAAGAGACATTTGTGTGCAACTTCTATTGATCATGGATTTTTATTTTTTTAAATGATGTTTTATTCATGATCATGCGATCATACAGCAAACATTCAGCAAAGGATTAGTTAAAATCAGTAATGATGAAGAATGAATGGACAAAATGATGGAAATGAGCATTATATCCAGGCATGTGGCATACTTTTAAGCATTTTAAAGAGCCACTTTAGGTAACTGGATCACCCTAATGTATAATCCAACTCAGAACCAACCTGCAAGATGAGGAATTGCATTCTAGTTCCATTTAGGGCAGATTTTGAATATTAAATGAATGCAGACAGCACACACAAATAAAAGACATTATCAGCAGTGGAGGAACATGTTTATTCATCGAACTGCACTTGAATTAACAATAGCATGACCCAACAGAAAGGGCAGCCTCATTGCCTCACTGTTGACGTGTAAGTCACTGTATGAAGAAAATCTGTGCTGTTTCATTGGCTGCTTGAGTGGCCATTCCATCACATGCAGTCTCTGAAGGCTACAGTGATCCTGAGGGAGGAAACAGCTCGGCTGAAACAAGTGGAGCGTTAAACCCAAACTAATATACCAATAATACTAATAAGACACACAGCAGCATGTTTCCATTTTGTGGCTCTTCTCACTTTCCCATCCATTATAATTGTGTTTTCCAGCATAAAAAAACAGACATTGACTTAATAGCATTATTTTAGATAGTGAGGGGAAAATAAATCCAATGTTCTTTCACTGTAAAGTACAGATTTAATTGTTATCATTTATTTACGGACTTTATTTCATATAGAGTGAAAGCCAATCATAATTATATCAGAATATAAGTGCTGAATCTGGTTAAACTGGATTGTGGGTAGTTAGTGAATAAGAGGCAGGTTTTGGTGTTGAAATGCCCTTTCAATTTATTTTTCTCTTCTTAAAGCTTTACATTACCTGCACTCTGCACCCATTTGGGCATTGTTAAATAGTAAACAGTTAACATGGAATTGGACTACGCTGGAGTATAGACTTCCTTTATATTTCTGACAACTAATTGACTTTTTAGATTATTAGACTATTTAGACTAACTACTACTGAGAATATCCTATTCCAGTCAGGCTATGAATATTATTGATCAGTTGAAGGTGCGGTGTTAAAATTAGATTTGGAATCTGGCGTTTAACCGTTTCTTAATGATCAGACACTATGGAGCACAGGCAATGTACTTTACATCCTCAATCAATACTATGGACCTCCAGTGGGCAGTGAATATTTCCTATATAGATTTCTCTGCCATGTCCTCATAACAAATAATTGCGCAAACAACATCCATTTACAGCAAGGTCTTCTTAGAAGGCCTGTGGGGAATCTGCCATGTTTAGGTAACCAGAGAAGAATGATATTTCTTTCCTTTATAACAACAGCATATATAAAGTATCCCAGAGGGTGGACTAGTTCAACGTGATTACAGTACATAAATTATTCATACATAAAGTTTGCTTCTAGCGTGTGGATAGACATTAACATTCATGAACTATCAACACATTGACAGATCAGATTAATAAACTTTTACGAATGTCATTGTATATATATATATATATATATATATATATAATGTATATATAAATGTACCCTGACTATTTGCAGGACTAGAATCTTACTTTAAACGTTGGAAAAATGCCATCAGCCAACCACTGTGCACACAAATGTGCTGTGCAGCAGTAAATGAAGAAAATCATTAAGTCATCAAATTGTTCATTTGGTGAGTAAAGAAATAAATACAAAAAGTTTGTAGATGGTAAAAAAGTGGAAAAGGCCATTATAGCTACAAATAGGACAAACAGAAAACTAAATTCAAAGTGTTTCATTAAATCCAAATGAATAAAAAAATAAGGTGTTTGTTTCTCAAACTTTTTAAGCCATTGGCCAGACAAACAGATTCCTACCACTAAACTCTGGTTGCCCTGTGTTTTTGTGTCAGGCTGACTGGGATGCTCAAACTACATTAACACGGTACCACAGTCTATGCATGTTAGATAAATAATAAATAAACAATAAATAAAAGAATTAATTAAAAAACTGTATATCTCTCTTTTACAGTTTATTAAAAAACTGTAAAAAATGTATATTTTTACAGTAGCCTACTGTAACTATGGATAAACACATTGAGACTTTGAACAGCTGCATAACTGACATATTCTAACAATTTTCCTCTTCCAGAATGATTAATCATCTGTTTTCATAGTAAGAAGGGACACCATTTATTTGGATTTAACAAAGAGAACAGCTACAAAATGAGTTCTAAAATAAGCTGTTTTGGCATTTTAAATTTAGTTCTTTATATTATGTCAATTGATACTGTAGGCATCATATCCTGTATCTCTCTACTTCGCTTTTCCTTACCATGTTCTGTTTTTCCCTTTCTGGCACATTTTAGGACAGCTGAATAGGGTGAACACATCTTTAATTAGACAGTCTAAGTTAAAGCTCACAGAATGGCCCTCAGTTAACAATATTTCATGTTAATTAAAATGTTAATTAGACAGAATCCCTGAAGCCAGAGTCTGACTCAGAGACCCTATTATAGGTCATGTGAGCTTTCCGCTTTTGGACACTGTCAATATTCAAACGCCACAGGAATCTAAACATTTGGCTCACTGCATACTAATATCTTGTGCCCTTAAATTCTGTAGTTACTTGCTTTATGTGTCCCTGCCTACTGTGTAACGATCTAGGATTGTCAAGGTGATCTCATTGATATTCATAGATATTTGTACGAAGCAAAACTTTTTTTTTAAAAGTGTTACTTTTTACTTTGTAAAGATTGGGACAATTTACAATCGTATTTGGAGTTACAATGCCAACGTACTGACAGCATATACAATATAAACGCCTTTGTGTATGTTATGAATCCTACGAAGATAGTCAAAACTTGTCATTAACAATTTGGTCTGCTGGTTGAGTGAATAATTCTAATCCTAAAATAATTCTATTGGATGATTTAAGGGGAGGGAAATAAAAGGAAAGTTCAAAAAGGAAAGTAATTTAAGATGCCAAGGAAGTTTTTTATTATTATTTTGATTAAAGATTAGCAAGGGAAAATATTTATTCTTTGAAGTAACATGCACCAGCAAATAAATCAACAATAAGACCAGGAATGTGTTAATAAGAAATAGCAAGTCAGTTTTGATTTTAGATTGGTTTTAAGTTTATAAACAATAAGACACAAACAATGATCTTTATGTGTACAGAAAACACTTTCCTCTTACTTTGGTAGAAAAGTGTCAGTAAAACAAATAAGCATAAGTGTATTTGTGAATAAATTGGCTCTTCAGGCATATGCTTCACAATGTATTTTGGTCAATTTAAGCTTTGAATAGTAAAACGTTGTTATCAATATTTTGACAGCCAATGTTATTTATATTGTGTATTTATAAAGTTAAATCTTCTAGGAAGATGTCTTCTAGTCTTGCTGAATCCTTATGATGTTTTCTACCCCCCTTTCTATTCACACCAGAATGCCAAATATCCCACTGCTGTATCACACCCCACACTCACTCATAACCTCCAGCTTTGTGTCAGAAACATGGAGAAATACATGTGTATATGTCTACAAGTCATGTGAAACCTACGGCAAGCCCATAACTGTATCATACAAAGTGTTTTAAACATTACATTGTTCTTTATGATGTGTTTAGCGGTGGAAGCTGTGTTATAAAATGTGCCACGGGTGGAATTTGTTTTGGTTGATCTACATTGACGTAACTCTGCTTCCTCTCTCTCTCTGTTGTTTTTTCTTTTTGTTTTCCCTCTTTTTTATAAATGAGAACAACCTCGTTGTAGTCTGAAAGCCACAGTTCATTAGCATGAAGGATTTCTAAGGGTGCCATTAAAGAGCACTATATCAACGTCAGCTCAAGTTGATTGTTTTTAATGAGAACAAATACAAATGCAAGTATCTCATTAGGAAGTATGTTTGTGAGTACGTGTGCATGGTGGGAAAGCAAATGTTTTTTACATTAAAGTGTTTATTTACTATTTTTGTTTGAGATATTGTGAAATTATCTGTGTGGCTAATACACAGGTCACAGGTTCACATGGCCTAGAGGAACTGGAGCGACACTGATGATTCTGCTCAATATGACGCCCTTGGACAAGGTTGCAAACCCCCAGATCCCCCAGAATGTTCCATGGGCCAGCCCTTGTAATTTTGTACCGAGTACCTTGAATTTAAGTGACAAGCCTGATTATGTCCAAACATTTGACCCCTCAAAAATATATAATCCATAATACAGTAACCACATTTTACAGTTTTACACAATGTAGTGTATATAGAAATAATAGACTGTTAATACTCTTTTAGAAGTTTGAGGTTTGTACAATTGTGTCTGTGTTTATTCTTTAAAAAAAATTTAAGGTCTTTTACGAATTAAATTCATTATGTAACACATTGTGGTTACCTGTTATACATAATAATAAACTTCACAGGGACACATTGTTTAGAAAGCATCACTTATGTGTTTACTGTAGGTATTTTTCTGTAGAGTTCATCATGATGCAAAATAGTAGCGGAATCCCAGATACATCTTGCCACACTTACCTTTATTCCAAAATAAAATGAACACATATTACACTAAATTCAAAACAGAAACAAAAGTTTAATCATGAAGCATTGAATCTTTAAAACTGTCAACCCTCAGAGCAATATACTTTATATTGTTTGTGATGATAGGCACTCTAAATGAAACTACAGTAAAACTTGATGAAACACCAAACAGAGTATTTTCAACTTTCTTCTTGTTGATTTTGAATAGTTTTTAAAATGTTCAAGCTGTCTTTAAAGTGCCATTGTTTGCCACAAATATAACATGAAGGACATGTTTTCTTGCTTTTCCAATCTGTTTTTCCTCTTTGGGTTTTGTATTTTGCAGTTTTTAGGTGTAATGAACAGCACCAAATACTTCTCAGCCATTTAATATTTACAAGCTGAAATGTCTGAGCAGTTTAACAGCAGCGTGTCGTATCTTTTAATTCGTACTAATCAATCAACTGTCATTTGATCAAATCCTTTAAAGAGAATCAGCAGACAGATGACACAAGAACATGACACAGTTCCAACAGTAAAAACAAAACAACTCTGGAAAATTTAAATGGCATGTAAATTATGCTGAGTGTCTCAAAATCCAGACAGCCGTAAAGGATGGTTTATTCAAATTTGGTTTGTTTTTGCCTTATATGGCAAACTTCAGCTTTGCTTAGCCCTGGTATCTTAACATCATAAAATGAAATTGTCTGTGTATTCTCAACAGTCCAGTAAACATATAAATTCAACTCCAAGATGGAAAAGAGGTGATCCATATATACGTTGTTAATTCCCTGTGCCAGTGGCAGCACATCAGAAGATCCTTACTTGGACTTTACAAAATACAAATCCTGGGATTGGATTTGTGGAATGGCTTTTCTCCCAAGAGCTTCACATGGAAAAATCAACACGCTTTCAATTGAAACCATCCCAGATAATATTCAGAGATCAATGCAGCAGCTAAATCTTCAGCTGTTGTTTTTGGAATATACGGCACAATTCCCAGCGATGGAATTTTCAGCATCTCTATATTGTGAAACACTGATATTCAATCACTGCTGTTCAGCTTTCCAAAATGTAGCTGCTATAGTATCATATCAAGAGGCGTGGCCAAAAAAATGTCCCAATGACCAAATATGGTAATTTGTTCCCGCAGAGATCCTTGAGTCACACAGAAACACACATATATAATTTCTGTACTTTCATTTAATTGTAAATGTAATTCCATACACATATACATTTTTCCTTTCTGAGTAAAAAGGAAATAATTAGAAATAGAAATAAATCATGCTGCTTTTTCTGTTTACAGTGACTTTTACACAGGATGTACAAGGCATCAAATATATTGAGCTGATTCCAAATACCTTGAATTTCATAAACCTATTCATGAAATATCTCTCTGTACCTAAGAATGTTAAAATGAGTCAACCTCCATCATTTTAAATGAGATGGTTATTTATAACATCCAATAGTTAACCACAGGTGTTCAGCGTAAAAATGTAGCCGATGGATTCAGATAAAGTGTTTTGACTATTTACAGTGCACACAAATTTGGATCATCATTGTGTGCCCTATTTAAAGTGCAGTCTTAAAGTAACCCAAAGTATTATGTAGATCAAACCCACTCAAATCAAGAAGTCTGCGTCGTAGCTTAGAATCTTGCTCTGAAAGTCATGTATGCCAATAAATCTGAAGACAATTTAGAAGGTCCAGCTGGTTTTATTATTAGACTTCCAATTATAAAGAGTAGTTTGGCGAGATTCCTACCAGGCCACCTTCCATGACGTCCTGTTCCATTATTCAAAGAAATATCATGCCATTTATTTTGTTGCTTGACCTCATATTTTGTTATTTAGAATCGGGATGGTACAACAGCCATAAAATTGCTTCACCATCCATGTGATGTAATTACAGGCTGCTCCACAATTAATTACATATTATTTCTCCATATTAAACTATATAAACATACTGCAGTAGAACTTTTATATGTCATATATATATATACATATATGTTTTATATGTTTGTTATTCAGAGACTGTATGTGAGTTTTAATCCTAATGTAACTGCCTTGAAAGCCACAATCGAGGAACAAATGTTAATAATTCTAGTACGTGTGAGCAAATTAGATTTTTGAAACAGAGCATAGATTTGGCATAATACATGGGAGTCTTATGAAATTTTGTAAACAGTATCGCAATGTGGTAATCTCAGCAGTCTTTGGTTAAATTATACAAAAACACAACAAGACAATCAATACAAAAGTAGAATGTCAAATTGAATATGGGTTCCATCTACTGCATATTCATATTCTTTTATAAACCTTAAATCCATTTGGGACATCGTGTTCCAATAGATAACACAGTGTTTGTTAAATATATAGAATTTTTTTAACCACTAGCTTCTAAAATTATGGTGAGATGCATCATGGGATATCTTAAGTAGTACATAATTTTAATGCTTTTGGTAGTCTGTGTCCTGGTTATTAATCACAAAAAACTTTGCTTTATAAAAATATCCTGATATCATTAGCTTTTGCTGTGTTGCCGAAAAGTTGCAAACTGGCCCTGAACTACAACAAACTCACTGATTCTTTTGGGATTAATTTAGTTTGCTACACAGAGGACCTTCCAATGTCAACTTATGTTTAGTTTTCTATTCATATTGCATTCACTGTTGTAAAAACCTCCTCCTGGTGATGCTGAACGAATATGGTAAATTTTAGATTGAATCGAGGTGCTGTGTGAATCAAAACAAAGCTAAATTATGGATCATGAAACAAAAAAACTAAACCTCAGCAAAATTTTGGAGAATCCTGCAAAGCTGACTCTCTCGACCATGATAATCCATACCACCAAGTAAATGTACATTCCCCAAACCCCACAGATTTATAAGAGCAAATATAATTTCAAGGACAGCCACAAAGATAAATAAGTATGCTTTGACTAATTAAAAAAACAGCAAAAACCAATTACCCACCGTTTGTCAGCAATAGTGTAAATCCAAAGGTCTGATATAACGTGATTTTGAAGACAGCAAAGACATTGCGGAAATGACAGCTGCTTCGAGTGGTGCAAAGCAATCATCTTCAACACTTAAACGTAGGTGACTCATACTCAAGATGTTTAGAAGGGCACAATCACAACATTCAATAGCGCTGAAGGTCATGCAACAGCTTTGGTGATTCAGAGGTCAAAGGCTCTGGCCATTTATTTCCAACAATTTCTCTGACCCTCCACTTTCTAAAAACACAATATAAATAAAAGCCAAACAAACTATAAAATTCCATGATGCCTTTAACTGCCATTATTGTATGTGATTCTTTTGTATGTGTATGTCATTATTGTATGTGATATTGTATGTGAGTTTTATACACGCCAACTCAACATGACTCCCACGTGTGATACGCAAGCACATTTACTATCCTTGGTACAACATTACTAATATGGCAGAGGGAAAGGGAATATACATTACTCACATTTATTATGCCAAACAACCAATGAATATAAAAGAAACATACATTTAAGCAAAAAAAAACAAACATCTGCATTAATGCAAAACACTGCAGCTTAATGCAGACCAAACATCACATAGTTAAGCGGAGTTTAATTAGCAATCCAGACACAATATGCACTAAAGCTGTAGTGCTGTAATTTTACAGCTGTGGTGTTGGCATGTTCTCTTGATCTTTTTCAAGGCTGTCTCTGCATATGAACACACTAGGATGAATGGCACCTGTACATTGTCAAGGGGATTTTTCCATCAAATACTTTTATATACTGTATATCTGTTCATATATTCATATGTTACACAAATATAGACTTCCGACTTTTCAGAGCTTCATGTATTAAATTCACAGCTGGAGATAAAAGGTCAACATAACGAAAAAAATATATACGGGTGCAAGATCCCATAAGAGTCTGTATCCATTTTTGTCTTCTGTTTGATTTGGAGCACTAAGCACGTGTCCAGTATGGCAGTTTTTTTCTCCACAAAGGTGCTTCTGGTGACGATCATTAGACTACAGTGGGGGCTGTGTAGTGGTTTGAAGTAAGTGACAACGGTGCCATCTGCTCCATCCAAAAAACAGGCAATTTTCTCTTGACTTTGAAATAAGAGTGATTTTGGGAAAAAGAGTCACTGTCTTGGAACTATAGCAATGCTTTCCTCATAAGAGTGGTCGTTAGGACGAGAACAGCAAGTCCATTACTTGTGGCTATCCTCGTACCTGCGGGAGAAATTATAGGACATTGATAGTCTATTACAAGTTACAAAGGCAAAACATTAGCCCCTTAATCACGGATATGAATATTACGTTCCAGTCTAGACTTTCGATTATAAATCATACATTACTAAGTTACTAACCTATGAAGTGAAACTGACATTTTTTATTTTAATTTATGGGCCTTTGATGTATTGTAATGTCTAAAAGTATTGTATTAAAAAAATAAATGATGAATGCACAGTTCAAACTTTACATAACAAATGTCATTAGCATTTCACATTAAGATAATGAATGGCAATAACAACAGGAAGGCACAAGTGCAAGCTTTGCCACCATATGTCTAAAGTATCATGATGTTCATTGCGTTACTAACTTACTGACTGTGTATTTACTAACTTGCTATGTACGTACATAATAACTAGCAAACACATTATAAAGTAAAACTGAAACTCGAAAGCTCCCAGGCACCACAAAATGGAAGCTTTCTGGTGTGCATAAATAAAGACGCTATCTACCTATACACAGAAACCTCCTCTTATAAATCAAACTGAAAACTGCCATTACACCATGAAAAGGGATTAATTTACACTGCCTCCCTACACAGCCCAAACCTGTCTTTTCTAAAGAGGTTTCAAGATATATGCAAAACAAGCTCCATGCTGACAGCTGTGTTAGAAAAGCGAATGCATGTATCTATAGGGAGCGGTTTGAAGCAAGTTTAGAAACGGATAAAGCTTTAATTAGCTGGAATTATTATCTTTTAGTGCAGCGAGGATGCATAGAAACAAAAATACCAATTTAAGCCAGTGTAAGTGAGGAGAAACCTCCACTAAAACAATTTAGAACGCATCCAGCATGTTGTGAGCCTTAGTCATGATGTACATTTCATTTTGTTTCCGTACAGTATTATAAATAAGCTGGAATATTTGGACTAAATTTCCTGTTTTTTCCTCATATTTTTCTAAACTTCCTTTGAACAATCAAATTAGATGGTATACCCAAAAACTTCAAAGAGATCTGATTTGATTCTGAACTTATTGCATACCTGCACAGACTACAGAAACAGCAGAATTTCAAGGGTGAATACTGCCTATGAAACCCAGAAAACAAGGCAACAAAGAGGAAATGGAAAATGAAATATTCACTAAATCACATTGACATTTACGGGATTTTTCCGTCAGACCAAGCACAGCAATGTTCGGGGAGGGGGTGGGCGTCTGGGGAGGCTCTGCTTCGGTCTAGAGCTATATCTGAGAAGAGAACTGGAGAGGATGAGGAGGAGGAAGCTCATGACCCTCTGCTCCTCTTTGTCAGATCTCATTTGGCCTGAGGTGATCAAGCCGAACCGGAGCTCCCCTGAAACAAGCAATCGCATCGGACCGCTGCTCGCACGGAATAATTAATCATTCCTGCCAGCCCTTTAAAGGCGTAGCCATAATGCACTGTCGATTATGCATTGCATCTATACATTCATTACCAGTCCCATCTGATTAGCTGTAAGGAAGGTTATGAGTGACATCAGAATGCCATCACCTATAATTACAGCTCACTGATGTTGCAGATGGAAGGTTTTCCAAGGTTAAGAAAACTCTGAAGTACTCATGTTGAAGTTATGAGGGTTAGAGGTAATTATGGAAAAGCTATACAACACAGTCACAATATAACATAATTAAACTGACCTTGACTCATTTGACCTGCTGTTCAAATTATACCTTGCAAGATGTTGCAATCAAATTTAAATCTGCTTGACGGTATACTGGCCACAACAATTCATTAAATTTGATTAGTTATTCCTATTATTTTTTATATGTATA
>JAZGTI010003306.1:0-32001 GCA_036877585.1 Botia kubotai
TGTTCTCTCTGCAGTATTTGATAGATCTCAGGCAGTTGGACAATCAGCTCCTCCTTCTTCTTCTCTTTCCCAAACAGAGAGGGCATTTCCTTCTTCAAGAAACTGATGATGTAAGCATGCACCTGCAGGACAAAGATTAGAAGATTATATTCAGAAATTCATGAGGGTGTTCGAGGAATCAATGCTGATGTATTAATGGACAATTAAAAATATTCATGGTGTCCCGTAAACATACTAACTTGCATCCATGAATCCATTTCATTATTTGCACAGGCGTAACATTTAATGGTCCTGATAAAGTCACACATACGCGGTTTTATTCAAAAACAGCCCAATAACAAGATCAAGCTCGTAAACTATTACAATTATGACGTAAAAATGCTCGATGCTTGAAGATCGATTTCAGTCATACTTCGTAATGTAGATAATTACATCTCTTACATCTGCAAAACCTCCATCTCCTGCTTCTTAAGCTGGTTACGTAAACACCACGGTACACCTTGGTAACGCCCTTGCCGACGGGAACATTCCAAAACCGCCTGTATTTACACAAGCTTTTTCCTCAATATAGAGGAAGTGCAAAAAAAGAGATCCAAAATAAGGCTGGACTTCTCCCTTCCAAGCCGTGTTTATTCCATTAATGGACGCGTGGCAGGCGGAGGGGGAAGGGCAATGGCGCAAACATAACGAGTGGCAAGACGAGTGGGGTGGAGAGGTTAGGAAAAAAGGGCCGTGCTCTCCTACAGCACATTACACACATTCCTTTGTACCATGGAAAGGGACTTTTCTGGGTCTTTCCATTGGTTGAAGACTGTGTTTAACACGGCTGTGCCGCTACAGGAAGACGTGAACACGGCGCTACAGAATTCCTGTTTGCTGGACGCGCTTGGAAAATATTGCGGAAGAGATAAGACGCGCTTTCTGCCGCGGTTCCACGAAGAACTTGTTTATAGTGAGCAGATTTAAGTGCGAGACGTAACCAGGCGTGTTGATTGAGGTTAAGGAGCACAAGGTGTAAGTTTGTATAGTGAGTTCGGCCAAAAACAATAGTGGTTGAACTAAGGTCAAACACAAGACAAAACAGACAATGGGCAGCGATGCTGGAACGTTTTGGCCTGAACTGCATAAGTCAGTCTATTATAATTACATAACACTATAACTCTGTTATAAAACTGTTATAAAAGCAGTACTTTTACTAATAGACCATAAAACATACTTGAGGTATATATTTTGTATTGCATAACTATATAAACACCGTGTATAAAAGACAAATGCAGAAAGTTGGGAAAAGTGTTGCTTTTCCAATAACAAGATTGTGGACCACTAAACAGGGTCGTCCATAATATTACAACTGCAACTGTTTGGACAGCTCACCTTAGCCAGACGAGCTCGTTTGATGAGGTCATTCAGCTTTCGCAGGGCGGCGTTACGGGGCAGACTCTGGATGTCTCTGAAGAGATCTTGCGTTTCAGCTTCAAACAGACGACGGTTTTCGGCATTTTGAAGTGGCCTGGCCCAAAAAGAACCTAAATAGACTCTTGTGACCTCTGGCGTATTGATCACCTTTCCCAGCGACCACATCAGCGCACCGTAAACCCGCATCAGCTGCTGAGTGTCCACCTGGTCGGCCTTGTTCAGCACCACGCGGATTTTGTCATCCTGTCCACGGAAGGCTTTGATGGCTTCGGAAAACTCATCAGATATGTCCAGTTTGTGAGCGTCAAAGAGGAGGATGATGCGGTCCACTCGCTCTCCGAACCAGCGTAGAACTTCAGTAAAATCATAGCCTGTAATGAGAAAACAGGAAATTAGGCAAGCGGTCGACCAATATATACATATGCATTCGAAGTACATTTTAGCAGTTAACCAACATTAATAACATGTGATGATCCCTTTCATAATACAAGGGATGTGGAGGGAACTTGTTATTTAACGACTGGAAAATGTGTTGTTTAAATGTACGATTGTCGCATTCTTTCCTCATGCATTAATAACACCTGGTTACACCTTCCTTTCTGTAGCTGAAGAACAAAGAGACGGATGATCAGATTTCAAGCTGTGTATCAGTGCACAGGTCACTGACCTAGCATGACCACGAGAACCTCACAGAGAAAGAACCGACACGTCTGTCCTCAATGGCTAAGAAATACATGCACCTCATTATAAACACATTATGAATTTTTGGTTGAGTTTCAGTGTGTTGGTTGATCCATTTGAAAGGTTTTAAAGCTACGACATGCTTATCCGACCTCATGAGGAACTCATGCTGCTCCGGCGACAATGGCACGGATTACATATTGCTATAAAAATTTCACAAAAATCTCTGCCAAGATTTTACAAAAGGCGGAGCTCGGCACTTAAGAGTGTGGGAACCATCCATGCTGTTCCATGGAAGGCAACTCAGTCTTCCTTTCTTTAATTTAACCCTTACTTATGACCTTTATTTTAACAAGCCTACAAACTCAATACAAATATGCTGCCCTCACTCAGTGTCTGTAGAATGCCATGTTTTAGAATTTCAAACAGCAAATGTAACATGCTGTGCATGACACACATGTCAAAATTCATTTAGTTAAAATTAAATTACCGATGCCCAAACACAGTTATAAATGGTGAAATAAAAGCGTTTAAAGAATAGAAACTCAACTGAGTGTAGATAAAGCTGGAACAGATGTGCAACGCCCATGTGTCTTCTCCCTTATGGCCAATTTGGCCAAAGCAGCACCATTCAACTGCTCCACAGCCGGGCCTAATCTACAGCCTGCAGGCCCTCTACAAACACTCACAATGTTGCTCTGCCGGCTTGCGTTTTCAAAAATAAGATGACTTGCGCAGCACAAACTGTTACTAACCACACACACTCATCAGGGTTTCCAGTCTGTGTGTTGTAATGGAACACTGGCACGGAAATGACAGAGGAAGTTTGTGAAGAAACGGACTTGAATCTGGTGACTGAAATGAAAACTAATGACTACAGCATTTTGATTCTGTTCCTTACACTGAAAATACTTGGTTTCAATGAGGAAGGCATCACTGCAAATCTGTTTTCATTGTGAATAAGCCACAGAGACTCACGGATGAAGAATTCTGTCACAGCTAAGCAGCAGCGACGGTGCTGGTCATGTGACATTTCTCCAAGTCAATTCATGTCTATTATTCACTACACAAGCAGCTATTATACAACAGATTTGGTAGTCAAATGTGATTGGACGAGAGCTGTTCCAAGAGCACTGATACAGGACTAAAAAAGCACTGGGATGCCATACTGTTAAAAATCACAGTAATTGTAGAAAGCTATTGACTTCCTCAGTGGACAAATATAATGACTGAATCATGTCAGGGAATCACATGCAACAGATTCTGAATGTCTGAATGGCACTAGTAAATTACAATGTGGTATAATTGAAAATGTCCGTCTTGTCAGTTGATAGCCTGATGCTTTGAACTGCCTCACTACCGCAACGTTTGTGGCCATGTGAGTTAGCGTGTATCTCCCAGCCTTTGTTTACTGTACAAAGCATGTTGTATTGGCTCCTGAAGATCCTAAGACATTGCAAAGGCATTGACATAACACCAGAATGGACATCACCCTGTCCAGTGATTAATGCACTGCGGTCACTGACCTCTGCTTATGCGTTGCTTCTCCCCTGAAAGGATTCCTGGTGTGTCAATGATGCTAATGCTCTGCAGAACCTGGTTGGGCATCTGTGAGCAAATGAACCTGGTGAGATAAATGCAGAGTTCATTACCTTATATAATTACAGCAAACAATGACTCAAATGAGTCATGAGAAAATGAAACTAGTGAGACACTTTTTTTAATATTCATCACCACATTGCTAGATTTAAACATTTTTAAAAATTATCAAATGACAGAGGCTCAGTTCAGACATTTAACAAATGTACTGTATTAAAGTATGTATTAACATAACACACTTCTTAAAGTGTATGCATTAAAACTCATGTAAAATTATTTGCAGAACTCCTAAGATTAAGACTGGATAGCATAGGACTACTGTCTGTTTGACATGTTATGTGTGTTTTGTTCATTTAAATGTGCAAATCTAGAAATGTAGCATAAAAATTAACAATTGATTTACTTTAGATTTCCAGCAAACGTATACATTGTATAATGTATAATTTAATTTATAATAGTATTAATGCAGTAATTTAGTTGGACTCCCACATTAAGATTGAATAAAACATATATACGATTGTACTTGGAATACATTATGCATCATTGCTTAAGTTTCCTTTTTTAATAAAACCTATAAGGAAATTGCGACATCTGTAAAAAAAGGAAAAAAACGTCAGCTGCAAAGCTGAAGGACACATTGTGAAATAGAGGAAGAGGCAATCAACCAAATTTTAATCCAAGATAATTACTGTATATATGTCTGTTTCTATCCAAACGCCAGTAGATAAAAGAGAATGATCACATGACGCACGCCGAGATCCACAGGAAACAAAGTGCATTGTTTCTGGGTTCCTCTGGAGTAGAGGAGGCGTTCTGTCAAGTGTGCCTTTGACCTTTATAATGGTCACTGTCAAAGAAGCACTTACCCATTTCCCCTTACATAAATATCCAGCAAACAGGAAAAGGGGCTAAAATTAAGCATTTAAACTTGTGGAAGTTCAAGCTACAGATGAAGTTAGCTAAAATAAAAGGGAAACATTTGTCCATAATAGAAAAATCGCACTGCATGGGATGAGAGGAAGAATTGACTGGCCGTCAAAATGACCAGTGGTTTTCTACTTGAATACATGACACGTTAACCTACTGCAACTGCACAGCTACAAAGCACTGTGACAATGAGCATTTACCCTAAATGCTTAGTTCTTTTATTCACTGTAGTGTTGTACACTTTACATTGTATCTGAACTGGCAGTGGAAGAACCTGTCCAGGATGGGTTCCAAATACAAGATAATGGAAAACCCTTGTTTTGGCAAAGGGAAGCCTGTTACAGTGAGGGAGAAGGTGTGTCTACATCCTAAATTACCCTGCCTGCATGACATAGTGTCTAGCAACCATTCTCCTGTTTCGGGTTTCATAGAACAACCTATGAACGGTGTATGAACATTGCTTTGCAAACAAATGTACTATTGGTAAGAATGTGTTTTAGACACTTAAACGATTCAAAAACAATAAAATACAAATACTGAAAACCTGAAGCATTACCTGTTTAAGAAAGCGTTTCCAAATGCATTGAGTTTGCGGAAAGGTTTTTTGGGGTCCACAACCAAGGCGTTGCCGGGAACAACCCCTTCATTCTCGTTATACATCACAGCAATGAATCCATCTGTCGTTGGTTCAGGGCCAATTCGCATCCCTGGAAAGTCCTGCTCCAGAAGATACCTGCAGGAGAGAGAGGTTAACCGTTCATTTTAAAGTACTAAAGCGAGGCGTGATCATATGACAGTACATGCTAACAACAAAATGACACGATTGAATGAGAATAAACATTCAGCAATTTAAATCACTGTTAATTAACAGCCTTTAGGTACAGACATAATCCCATGGTGAAAAAATGCACAATAACAAGGCTTAACAGTGAACCTGAGGAGTGTCAACCTAATTTTTGGCAATTTTTTGAAAACAGACCAATCATCAGTCTTGCTTTCCTGTGACTCCCTAACTAAACCGAGGATCCTTACCTCATCCTGTGAGTGTCAAAGTTTCCAAGTCAAGAAACAAACGAGGTATCGTTAAAATCCAGCATAAACATAAGGGAACTATAAATCAGACTGTAGTCATAGTTGAATACAATTGAACCTACTCTTAGTGCATATGTCTAACACAAAGAGAAATTGACATTTTGGGAAGTACAAAATTCATGTTGTTCAAAACATTACAGCAAAAGAGGATAAAAAGCCATACAAACATAATTTGCATTGGCTTTTTGTTTCAGTTCAAATGTTCTCTAATGCAAACGACAGCTTATAATAGTATGCCCCAGAGGTCTACCAGGTGGAGTTTAATGCTAAAAATAAATAAAACCATCATTTTTAATTATGCCATAATGTTTTAAATTCTGAGCGGTCCTATGCTGCATATTAATAGACTGGCTGTAGTTTGGAGGCAGTTCAATATACAAACAACTGAATTATTGGCTCCCAGCCAATGTCACAAGAACATCAAACCAGGGATGGACCAACGGCGACGTCAATCATATGAATAATTATGGCCTTTATGAGTTGTATACTTGCTCTGCAGCTTACTGAATCACTGCACAGAGTGTGAGCTAGCATAAGTTTCTACATGTTCCCACGTGAGTTTGCAGTAACCACAAAGAGCTGGTTGTACTAAATCTACATGCATAGACTGTCCTGTTGTTAAATAACATTTTATACAAGTACAAATACTATTAAAAAAAGACTCTTTTTGACTTGCCAAACATTACAATTAATTTACTGGCTGTGATATGACAGAATATTATTAAGGCAAATACCTTATGAAGGTGGTCTTGCCTGTTGAATACTGTCCGACCAGGAGCACCATGGGTTTACTTTGGAAGTCCGCCTCTTCCAGTGCCGGTGAGTGGAAGTCATGGAAAAGGTACGTTTCTTCTAAAGGCAGCAGTTTCTTAGCATAAAGACTCTGAAGTCCTTCTGTGACTGTTTGAAACATATCGCTCTCCTTGTTCCTGCCACCCTGTTCCTTATTTACCCAAGTAAACATGCTGTTGTTCCAGTTCAGTCTGCACTTTTATCCGTGACGCGAACGTTAGTTCCCTTTTTATAGTCAAGAAATTTGAAACCGTGTCCAATTTTGTGTTCTTGACTTTGTTTTAAAGAAGTGACACCAGACGGTCTGCTGCCCTCTGCGCGTACTGTCCAGTGTTGACGCCGTGACCTCACCTGTATTTTATGTGACGCCGAGTTTGAATATGCATGAGGTGCAGTGAGACACCGTTTCTCACTGGAGCGCTCAGCGGTGAGGGCGGGGCGTTAGGGAGACGCTGTTAGGGCGCACAATAAGCCCTGAACCTGTAATCACTGGTTTGACTACTTTAGGTGGTTTCGTTAAGTTGCTCATACTTGGCAGTTCGTAAATGCACTTTAATTAAAAAGTTACAAAAATAATTAAAACCAATTTATTACATTTATTTTGTATTTTTTGTATATCTTTACACATATATTGTGTGTACTCAGCAGTACCGTCTATTTTATTCCGTCTTGACATAGCAATTTGTAAACAGTATACAAATTTATCTGTTTCGTATAAATCCTTATTTTAGACTTAAACACTCTTTCACGATGTTTAAATGTGACTTTACAGACTGAGCCGTCAGGGTTGTACATTTACGCCACCTAGCGGTCTGTATACAAAAACAAATAAATTACATTAAGTACATAAGTTATTTGGTTGCTATAAGTAACTAGCATGATCTTTGTGGTTACATGGGACTGCTAGCATGCAAGGCAAATTAAATTGTGCACACTATCTGATATACGTCAACAAATTACTAAGAGAAATATGTGAAAATGGACACTATTGTAATCTAACAGTTAACAAATAAGTGTTGAATTGTTAAATAATTTTCTCCTTATCAATGCCTCGAGGTCAATTAAACCAACATCTAGAATTAGAATAAAATATGCATGACTCACCAATGACGTTGAATTGAATTAAGACGTGCGAACTTGTCAATGACCTTTCAGTACCAAACTCTGTGTGCACGAGTGAACTCGTTTAAATGAAAAGCATGACGAGGGCATTTAACTTCCGTTGACTCACTGCATTTCTAGTAAAGGTTTTTAATAAAGTTGAAGTTTCTTTCTGACTCAGCCGTCTTTAAAATCCTCCACGTGGTATCCACGTGGTATTTGAGGTAAATGTTAACGTAAAGCCGTAAACGTAACGTAAAGAACTACACGACGTACGTTATTAGCGTTATCAGACAGACTTGAGAAATAGACAGCGTTTTTTTTTTTACATTTTTATATTGATATAGTTATACATATATTACACATTCAGACAATAATTGTGCAAAAACCATCCCTACCATGAAATATGGATCTGGATTATTGTATGTGTCTCTGGCAGCATGGCTGGAGGCATAAAGGCATTATTTCAAAATGTTGTATATAATAAAATACCAAAAAAGACAATAGATTCCGATGCATAGCATCCATCAATTATAACATTACATAAAATAATGTGTCAAAGTGGTAAAGACGGGGAAGGTTAAGTCATGTAAGAATACGTTTACATGCATAAAAACCGAGGTTTTGCGTCTTGAAAATGGAACCCTTGCGGAGTCCCCGTTTAGTGCCGATACCGTCCTTCATAAAAGCTTCATAGTCAGGCCCTTTATAACTACTACACAGAACAAATACATGTCCACCTCCGCCCACACAAACAAGACTTCCTGGTCACAAAACTCTCTCCACAGCAACTGTTCGCAACACCACTTACAACAGCTGTTAGCTCAAGTACTTATTTGCATATTGTACAAAACCACCAAAAACCACCAAATACAAAACTTGTCATGGTTACTAAACATAAAGGGTTACCTTCCAGAATCACAACAACCTATATGAGAGATGGTCATTAGCCTCACAATGATTTAATTCTCATTGGAGGCTAACGTGATGACAGGCGTAAACGACTTCTTCTCTTTGGGCTGGTTGTTAGCCAGCAAACACATCATGCTAGCTATGCATAATTCTCCGATTTCTCACTGACATTCTCTGGCTTAATTAGAGTTGATGTATCTTGTCTCTTAACTGCATTTTAGATGTGGCTGGCACTAGAAGATCTCTACTCAAACAGTGGGACAAACACTGTCCAGTCAAACCTCCTTTGAAAGGCTGTAACAACCTAGCCCAGCAAGGCACCATTATTTCAACAGCACAAGCTTACAGCTCTTACTGGTATTGTTGCCTGTTATAAACCCAAACTCCTCCTGGGTTCCTCCTCTCCCAGCCTTGCTCTTAGAAGCCCCACGACCTTGGCCCGGGAGAGCCGTGTGACTTTATTGTAGTTGGACCCAACCAAGTTAAAATCAGGGGTCAGGCAGATCAGAGGTATCGACAGTCACCTTGATGTAGATGGTGTCATCTTTGATATAGGTTCCATTCTCCAGGACAGTCTGAGCCACAAAGAGTGGACAGCCCGAGGCAATGTTCATTTCCCCAGTGGGCCGCCGAAAGCTACTGCTGTGGGGGTCTGGCTTAAAGGCATCGCCCAAGTGTTTTCGCGCCGGCCCCTGGTCCATAAGCATCAACGTCACTTTCTGTTTGAATGGCCACGGCAGCAAGGGATCGTATTCCCCACGCATGACCACGAAGAAGAGTGAGAGATGAGTGCCTTTGCCCATTCCGTCTCCGTTCAAATAGACGCGGGCACACATTTTGTAGCCAAAGTATCCCGTGTAAAAGGGCTGGCTGTAGAGTGAAAGCGTTTTAGAGGCCACGGCTTCCTGTTTCCGTCTCTTGTAGTCCCGGATCTTCCAGATGAGCGTACCGTTGAAGCTGGCTGTCTCGAGCACCTGCAGCTTCAGGTCCATCTCTGCCAGGCGAATGTCGTGGACGCTCAACATGTCGTCGTGGCGTGTCAGTTGTTGCTCGAAGGAGCCTGGTGACAGTATTGCAAAGCATTAATGGGAAGAATAAAGTCATTAAGCAGACATTTAAACACAAACTCCCTCCACAAAGGACCATTGGGGCCACCTGGGGTTTGCTAAAGAATGCGACAGAGATAAGAGAACTTTCCAGTTAGACTAATGGATCCTTTAACCATCAGATTACCACCACATTGATATGTACTACAAGTTTAAACACAGCCAAGTGTCTTGAACTGAATAAAAAAAACATTTGCAGGCACATGGGGTTGGTTAAAAGCAAATGCTTTAGGTAAATTGTTTAGCTAAAGTTAGGAATAGTAACTTCAGGGTAGCGGGTCTGCAATTTTAATCTAATCTAATCTAATATTTTGCAGTCACTTAAAAACCTGAGATAACCAAATATAAAAATCGTATATAACAATTTAGAGTTTATATAAATCTTGCAATAACGTTGTTGACGTACCGAGTGCTGGACCAGAACCGGATCCAACACGACCCGAGTCCAGAGAAGACACGACTGAACGCACACTCTCCACGGACACTCTCAAAGCCTCCACCTCCTCCCTTAAAGCCCGCAGTGGGCGGAGCTCTCGCAGTTCCATCTCGACCTCGAGCAGTTTCTCTGTGTGAGAGCTCATCAGCTTCTACGCACACGAACACACACAAGCACACACAGTGTCTCAAAAATGCCTTGCGTGCTTCGATGGAAGCAGGAAAATTTGAAGCCGACACTGTCGACGCCAACAAATGTGATTATTTTTGTGACCTTTTATGTCAATGTTTGTTTTAAATGGTTTAAAATTGTATTAACATTCCATTGTGATGACTCTCACCTGCATGCTGAGTATCTTCTGCTCCAGCTGTCTGTTCTTCTCTCTTATCTCCTCATACTGTGTTTCTACCTCTGTCAGACGACTGCTGAGACTGGGCAGAACTTTATAGCGTTCCATCAGCTCGCTCTTAACATCCTCTACCTACACGCACATACAAAGATTACTCAGTATATGTTATATATGATAAATACTGGAGTAGAGTCTGTGAGATGCAGTCTGGGTTGCCGGTTCGACCTTGGCTTCCAGTGTTGTATTCCTGACCACCATCATTCTTAGGTGCTCAGATGCAAAACTGGACTCATGTTCCCTCATCTCTTGATTCAGCCCCTTTAAAACAATCAAGAAAACAGGGTAAGATTTCACACTATTCTTTAATTTGTTAACACCTAAACTACATTTAAATATGATTAGAAAAAAGATGATTTAACTGATGATTAAACAGAAACATTACAAGCTGGCTTTGATGTGACAGTAAGACGTTATTTAAACATATATATATATTTGTTATATATATATATATATATATATATATTTATTTATTTATTTATATATAACAAATATATATTTATATAATATAAATAATTCAAATATAAAAAATCAAGGCATTTAAACACACATGATATATGCAAGTAAAATCATTTTAAATAAAGTGAAGTAGCTCGACAGCGCATTAACAATAGAGCCTTCGCAAATTAAAATTTACACCCACATAATGTAAGGTACATTTTAAATCAAAACTTCAAATCAAAAATGGCTTGAGCCACTGAGATATTAAGTCACCTTGAACGTGCATCCGTGGCGAACGAAAGAGCAGGTCACCTGTGCCTTTGGACAGTCGTTCTGATGACTGGAGAGCTACAGGAAACAATCAGTTCATCTCATAAATACATGTGAAGTAATCTGCCTTTTAACATTCATTTGAAACCAAAGCAATCTGTCATGCTTCTAGAAACAAAACATTAAACAAACGTTAGTAAAACAATGAGGAATGCTCTTAGCACATCAAGCTTACCTCGCTTCTTAAAATGGAAGGAAACGAGCAGTGATTAGGACATGCTACAGGAAAAGCTGGACAAACGGTTTCTTTGTGTTTCTGTAAAAAAAAAACATCGATATTAGACTAAAACGGACCAAAAGACAAACTCAGTACTGATGCATTCATGGCTCAAGACAATGTGGTCGAAAGGTGGTTAGTGTATGGAGTAATACTGATGGGTGTAAGTAGGCGGAAAGGCAAAGCATTCTTGAAGTGAAAACATTCATAAATAATTCTCTAAATGACAGTCAACCTAACGGGAGATTCCCCCAAGTTCCCTGTACAAATATGAAACCAATGGTCATGGGACGCTAATGACAGAGTGTGAGGGGAATACTGCTTATAGAGGAACTGAGAGGTCCACTAATTCCAATCAAGGAAAAAGACTCAGTTGTGACATTTTCTGAGAATAGGCAT
Source organism: Botia kubotai (assembly GCA_036877585.1). Classification (NCBI taxonomy): domain Eukaryota; kingdom Metazoa; phylum Chordata; class Actinopteri; order Cypriniformes; family Botiidae; genus Botia; species Botia kubotai. The sequence continues at coordinate 11,856 of JAZGTI010003306.1, forward strand.
TAATGGTTTAAGTTAAGTACTTTCCATTCAATTTCACGTCCCTTTTACGGGAAGCAGGGGATTTTGGGTAATGCGTGTTACCTGTAACTCGGTGAGGGCCATCTTGTGATTGCAGAACTCGCAGGTGATCTCTCTATGTTTACACTTCCGGCTCAGGTGCTCGGGCATGTCTTTCCTCATCATCTTCTCCTTGCACTTTCCCAAGGGACAAGGCACCTCGAAGTATAGACAAACTTCCAAGTGATCCTGCTCGGAAGAGATGAATCTGGTTTGAGTGACCCAACTTTAACTCCACTGCCTCTGCTTGTACGTTACTGTACATACTACAGCATTTAACTGTACATCAAACTTTACACGTTCTCTGTTCTCATTCTACTTGAAGAATATTGTACATATGTAAAAAAAAAAAGATAACTAGTTACTGTAAATCTACGCTCCTCGTCTCAGAGGACGCAGGTTCTAGTCTAGGAATTTTAACACCGAAACAGACTAAGAATTGTGGCTATGAATCATGTGACTTACCATGACCTGCTGTAAACTCATCTGTTCTTTACATCCGTTTTTCTCGCTCCGGCAGTAGACTTTTAGAGACATAATTTCCCTATTGCAGCAAACATCCCGGAATATCTGAAGAGGAGAAACACCAGTTACAGAGGCAGTACAACAGAGGCTGTGCTGCCTGTTATATAGCCCACATTACTTTCACTTGGGACTGAGTGAGAAGTAATATCACACCGAGTGGGTGTGGTCTTGTATGTTTTGGCTTCACTTTCTTACCTTGTCCTCAAAGAGTGGCTTTAGATCAGCTGGGCACACAGGGCTAGGCTTACTGTAAAGAAATAAAATCACATCCAACTGTAAGCAAATGACCTACATTCTCAACGTTCGTTAATGTTGACCAGATTTATGACAACACATGAAATTTCTTGGCTCATTTCTTGGCTGTCTGACCACAACTTGTACTGTATGAAATTCAATACAGGAACTCTGGGGCACCTGAGCAGATCTGTGATGCAGCTCTCACAGAAGCGATGACCGCACTCAGTTTGCCGAGGGTTACACAGCACTAGACTGCAGGACTCGCAGCAGTACTTGGGCTCGGGTGTCGTGACGAAACGGTCCCTGAAGCCGCCGTGCACAGGCAGGAAGCCCGCCTCAGGCCTGGACCGCGGGGCCATGGAAGGCATGGCGAGAGATGGAGGCCGCTGCTGCAGTGCAATCTGCTGTTCCACATTACGCCCTGCGGACATGACCTGGAGAATCACACAATCAGATTACGGTCTCAAATCTGAATAATCCACAAGACGTGAAACAGAATACTGAGATGCTAAATGGCTTACAGAAGATGTCTATTAATTTATGTCAAGTCATATCCGCCGAAAAGACTATTTTCATGACACATAGACACAGTAAACTCAAGTATTAGTTCATTTAAAAAAGACCAGGATGGCAATGAAATGCCAATAAATAAATAACACACGATAACAATTATATACAATAGCAGTATTTTCATAACATAAGAAAATCATACCATAAGAAAATACAAATGACATTACAAAATAAGGCCTTTCATTTTAAGTGACAGAAAATCAAAAACTTTCCCAGGAGAGTCTTTTTCAGTTTCCGAAAATGATGAAACAGGATATATGCATTCTTAACAAGAGTTCTTCCAACAATCAACGGATTTCACACCGACATACGAACAAAACTGGAATAACTGGTGCATATAGAGGACACTCTACGGTACATTCAGTTTTCCTGCTTGTCCAGATTGAAGCGGTCACGAATCTTCCCTGTGTTGTCTGGGAAGAGAACTGAATGTGAAACGGAATGAGCTGTTGTCTGATTGGGTCCAGATTCACTTGGCAGATACAAATTCGAACAGACCGAGTGCCATTTTTTCATAAGTACAACTTGAGTGATTAGTGACTTAAATCAGACAGAGGGGTTTAATATATTTAGGGTATAGTTATCTATAGCACAGTGCACCAAAAACATTAAGACCCTTAAAAATGCCAACAAACCATGTCATTTTTAGCACACGTACGAGATCAGTTCAGCTGCAGAGAATTGCTTATATAATGTGTTATGTAAAAGTATTGTGTGCTTTTCATTATTTGAATAAGTACAGTATATGTAGATCATGAATTTGATCTTCGTTTATATGGACGGCAATCACAAGGATGACAGTGGACCTATCGAACTTCTAACTCCCGTCTGACATCACAACTGCTCGACTTCTTCATTTCTGTCTGTCTCACCTCTCAAGCAAAGGTTAGACAGTGGAAGTTAGTCATTTGTTCTTACATTTTCACATGCCAATGCACAGCACAGAGGCGACGCTTCGACGTTGTGCTTACATTGCCACATCAACAGCTCCTGACCGGCAGCTCTCAGACTGGGAAATCCCTTCATAACAGGCATAGCTGTTGAGCTCTAATAATATCTCCCCTATGAGCCAGCTACACGCTAACTGCGCATGCAGGAAGGTCCCGAATCTGCCACTGCTAGAATTCCTCAAGGCAGAAGATTCCGCAATAATTCCACTGGTGCCCACCACAGATGTACATTCTCCAGTACTGACTTTTAAAACAGGGAAAACTCTAATTATAGCCATTTATGGTGCAAGTTAATGAACGTAGATAAGCCGTATATAAGATAAATATAGTTTATTATTGGGAACCTGTGGATCAGTCATAGGTCTGTCAGCAAACTTATCCCGCACCGTCTGTGCTACAGACATGGGTGACACTTGAAATCAAACAGCTTGTTGAGAGCGGGTTGTGCTATTATTGTGTAAGCAATTGAACATTCTCCTGGTGAAATATAAAACAGGTGAAAAATTCTTGAACCGAAGGAGGGACCCAGACGATACCTAAGGACTTGAAAATAGGACCTTGAGCGTGGGCTCGTTATATCCACCCAGAAACCACCCAGAACACCCAAAATTAAAATAATAAAGACACCTTAGCATCACAGTGACAAGTTTGGCACCGTCTCTGAAGTTTCTACTAAACATGTAAAATTCTCAAACGTTTGGCTGCCCAGATAAATGGCTATTGGAAGAGAGATGACATGTTTGGACAGTTTGGACATGTGTGATGCTCGCGCACATACAGTCACACCCAAGCGATTATTCACACGCTCAGCGAGAGAAGTTAAACCTCATCTGACATATAAATGATGTTAAAGCCTTAGCTTAGGGGCGTTCACCAACACTCCACGGCTCAATATGCTTTACATCAAATTAAAATGACAACATCTCTTTCAAACTCAAACCTAACGTCCAGAACAACTCCACAGTCACTTGTGGTAGCACAAGCGAATATTCCAGATTTGTAAAGTTTAGTGGAGCGAGTACCTGTTTTTATTTGTTAGTGGCACAAGTACGTAACACACTGAAAACAAAAGTAAAACCACCTACGGGTGAAGAAAAAATATATATAAATAATACACTCAATCCAAAAACAAAGAATAAAAACACGTCACACACACACACACAAAAGACACATTCCTTTAAAACAGAGTGTAAATAAAAACCTAATCCATGTACTAGTGGCTGACCTGCGTGTACAATTCTTAAGGAATTTCCAGGAATATTTAAGGGGCTTTTCCATTTGCTGCCTCATCCCTCTCGTCACTGCTGACAATACACATACACACCCACAATCTCGCATACACACACTCACGCACCCACACAAGCACATAAACACCCATTACGGAAAAACAAGTCGGTAGGCAGCTGCTAGTAAACTTTTGTGTATGCGAGAAATTGTGTGGCTTTGAGAAAAACGTAAAAGAAACTAGACGACAACTTAAAACAGGCAAACAAAGAACGCGAACTCGTTCAAACGAATTGCATTATGTTGGTTATACTTTTAATAATAAAAGTATAAAAAAACTTTTAATAATGCATTGAGCTAAAGCTTTATAAAATCATAATATTGTATATATGTATATAATAATGTATATAATATTTATACCATAACATCAGTGCATTGACTAAAATATAAAAGATAAAACCTGCCCCTCAAGCAGAGAAAATAAGAAATGCTACTATAACGCAAGAATCTGTGTCATAAAGAACACAATACTGGAGAAAGCTGCAGGTGAAAATGTAACACAATCCACAACACACCGCAAGTTTAGAGCCGAGGAGAGCAAAGGTAATACGTATTCTCTGACTGTATCTGCGCTGCAGGAGATCTCACAGCAAACATGTAAGAGAAGTAAGAAAAGAATTATCACCTCATTCTGGCTTGACCTTTTACTGGAGGAAGACATATGTGACTGCTCTGCAGCGGGTCACTTACGGGAATAAAACAACAAGTGTGATGATAAAAGTTTCAGGACTGTGTTGTCATTCTCTAACCATCTTGTGTCATCAGAGGGGTGTACGTTCCTCTGCTCCACTTTCTGTTGAAATCAAGCCCCCAGATGTGTATTCACTGTAGCATATCACTTCACTACACTGTGTTATTCTGAGAGTGAAACTGGATTCAAATAGTCTCGGATCTGAATAGCACATGTTGTACTAGTTCACACGATCGATCTGCTTTCCCCCACTGACCGTGCATATTTCGGTGTATTTAAACGAAATGCGTACTGTAGTATTACTGTATTAAAGACTCAAACGATCTTTACAATCTTTTTGGTTACAATGGTGCCAGCACACTCATTCTGTCTTAAACTGCATCCAATGGTGAAATGCACCATATGGCATCATGGTTTTTTCCATTAGTACTTTACAGGCCTAAATCATGCAAGAATTTTGCAAGTTAGGTATTGCCCCCGTGGACTGAGCCCACATTAAAGAACTGGGAAGAAATCACACTGTATAAAGGTTATATAGTCTTAGCTTATACGTTCTATAAATCAAGGCTATATAGCCCAAATATGTGAAATATAAAGACCTTCAAAAAAAAGTGTACGCACAATAATGATTATTATAAAAGCATAAAGTAAGCAAAAGTAAAAAAGTACACACGCAAGGGTTAGAGGCTACTCCAGGTCTTCTGGATTTTAACCTGTTAACATGCTGATAGCCGTAGATGTTTTACGACCTGGAGGATTAGATCCAATAAGATCCATATGTGTTCTGGAGATGTTCTGAGGTGAACATCTCAGATCAGAGCAGGACACACAATTAGTCTGGAGTAAGATGCGACTTTGGTCAATGTAGGTGAAGCCACGGATCCAGCTCGGAGTGATTTAGGTTCGCCTAACCTTACCTTTCACTGACACGATCAGCGCGATCAACATTATCTTTCAAGCGGCGTTTAAAACAGCTAGCTACTTACATGAATCAATTGTTCAACGATGTCGTCCGATGATCCAACCCTGTTTCTTTGAAGAATTTCACGAACGGAGCCACTCATATGACAGCCTCATCGAGACAAGAGAACAACGTCCAAATTTACGCTCCGTCCTCGCTTCTCAAACAGGCAACATCGACCAGATGATCGAATCGATTCATTTTTTAAATCGAAGGTTTCAGAAACGACACGGTTCGGCTCAACGAAAACGCAGAGAAGCCGCCACTGTGGCAGGCTGCTGTTGATATCTAGTCTAGTAACTGGAAAGCCCCCTTGGTCTGACTTCCTCAGGAAATCCCCGTCATGAAAAAATTGTAGCTGGTTGTAAATGGACGCCATAGAAAAGATCAGGCTGCGTCGTGACGTCTGACCGCTGGGCGGCGCCAGAGCTCTTTTTACCCGTCATAGAATCGCTTTCACTTCAGCAGCAGGTCCACGTGTTTTGGTCTTATTGTCTTATTGTATCTATAAGATTAAAACAATTGTAGTCTTTTTTATATTATAATTTGGCTAATACCTACAAAGATTCCCACCCCCCACGGAACACGTTTCCAAAGCACATACGAAAAATAAATTAACTAGTAAATAAATAAATAATACACACGCGCAAATATATAAATAATACAATAATAAAAATTAAAGACGGTCTATGATTTTAAGTTTTAAGACAAATCAAGACACCGTTAACTTTGGGGTCCACGTTTCTTATGCAAGTCAAAACCGCCTGCCAAGCAACACAATTTGCGGCTGTTGATTGATTGTAACTGAAAAACGAATTTATTTCCAGTGTCAGGTGAGGTCGTCCAGTGCACGAGGTCTTTAATCCAATAAGTAAATGTGGATGAATATCTATCTTTCCATTTAATTCATGTAAGTCTTCTTACTAAGAGTGGAAAAGGTTATCACGCATTTAGCACCGCTATTATCTTCCACGTGGTTCTCATGGGTGACGGGATGTGAAAACAGTGATGCATCAGTTTTCAAATTTACCGGCAGCTGACGTATCGAGAGAATGTTTTGAATCCATCTGATGTGCACTGTAATGTAAAGCGGAAACATGCTTCACCTATGTCGTACGGTTTAGCTTTTTATTTGAGTGCTGTTTGCGCTGCAATTTCCCTTATTGGAATAATGAAATGACGTTCATCACCCACTCATTTACAGCGTCTCAATGCGTGATTGATGCCGAGTCACACAATGACACAGCAACCCGTAAATTGTGTCTTGCCTTGTCTGGTGTTCAAAAATCCCTGTCCGAACAATAAAAATTAAATCCATAGCATAAAAACAATGCATCTAAACGTATTACCAATATTATCTAAAAATACATTATTTATAAGGCATTTTTAACAAACAACAACAACAATAACTGTGGATGTAAATGTAACAATGTAATCGTAATGGCTTTTATTTTGGAGTAAAGTACATTACAGTCTTCTCCCATTAAAGTATCATGTATCTATGATGCAGTCGTTTTAAAGCTTCAGTTTATTACTGATGATTAATGGACTGAAAAACAATATATGAGGTATACAGGTTAAAAAACAATGCAGTATAGTAGACAGTGTAAATCCCTTAAAGTTATTATGACTAATGTGACGAACTGTTTACATTAACAGGCGAGGTCTATGACATCATTAAACCACACCCTCACCCCAACCATTTACGTCATCAGCACACATAGTAGGTTTAAAAGTTCACACACGTATGGTACCATTACAGTTATTAGAGGAAAGAAGTTGGTCGAAACAGGCGAGATGTGCATGTACTTTAAATAACTTATTTTAAAATGAATCATAACAAAGAAATAGGAATCTCCAAACACCATAACTTAGGATGCATGGAAACTACACGCATGGAATAGCAGTGGCAGAAATTGGGATGTGCTACCACATCCTGAAATTCTTACCTACACATGACAATCCCTAAATAAGTTTAGACACCCCTAAGAGGGTAAAGAGCTTGACCTTGGCACAGAGACCGTCAAGAAACTCACGTTTATGCATGCAAAGCACAGCTTAAAAACAATACAAAAAAATTTAAAAACACCATTTTCCACTCCATTACAACCCTCTCCTTAAATCAACAGACTTCGCCAAGAAGATAAAATGTATTTCTAAAAAAAAGATACAGATGATGATTTTTAGATGTATATCTAAAAATACACCTTGTACAAGGGTCCGTGATTAAACATATATTATGACCTAATACTAAACCAAATCACAACGATATATAAGAGCTGTAAACCAACTTATTTTATAAAGAATATTATTAGAAATGATATAAAAATTATTTTGAGTTTCATCTACACTGGCTTTTTATTTAATGCGTTTATGTAAATAAATAGCTTAACATAATACAGGCAGAGATCACCCATCCTCACTCCCCCACCCCTCCAAAAAAACCTGACTTTATAGAATAAAACAACTAGATGATATGCTATAGTAACAAAAAGAGTACTGGAAAGAGATGCTTGACTAGGACCAAGTCCTACAAATAAAGAGAGAAAGATGGTCAAGAGACTTTGAGCGACACCATGAAGCTCCTTCAAGTCAAGATCTTTCAAGATGGCGTTCATTTTCCAATGACGGTGAGACAGGTTTAAGGGGGTTTTATTTCCCCCTGTGACAGACCAATTACCATATGTTAAAAGGGACTGAACATGATTACTGGAGCACCAGACTGGTAGACAACAGGTGAGAACTCTATTCTGTTGGCAGTGACCATAAACAAGAAAGATTCCTTCGAGTAGACAGTGAGTGAAGATTGCTCTCCCGTGCAGTGGTGACCTGTGAGAGTCCTGGGTTCAGCGGGGTGAAGGGAGTTGGTAGGGGATGGAAAAATGTCCATTATGAAGAGGCTACACCTGAAGCTTTTAAAGCGTTAACGCCTCTTATGCAAAGCTGCAATATCAACTGAACTTCCAGTAGCACATCTGTCTGCTGCTCGTGAACTCAGGAAGCTGAAGGGTTCTGTGTTTCCATTGCTGTTGGTTCCTAAACAAAACCATTTGACATCAAAACCAAAACATTTTAGCTCGGATGTGAATTAGATGTTGAAAAAAATCTGTAATTTCCATCTTGGCAACAGCGTCTTATCTAACAGGGCGAACAGGTAGCTCTGGGTGATACAGCTAGAAAAATCAATATTTATTCAGCCCTTTGACAATATATGATGTACTTATATTTATGTAATGGACTTATCAGCCCTCGCATCAGCCCATTGATTGATTCATTAAGAAGGTGCTGACAGGAATCTAAAGGACTGGAACCACTGACCTCTGTCTGGTTTTCTGCAGATCCAGGGTTGGTCCCCTCCTCAGAAGACACCTCCATCTTTTCGTCATCCAGCCCCTTTCTCTCCTCCACGCCGTGCTCAGCTTCCCATTCTTGCAGCACCTCGTCCAGGTTGAAACGTCTACGGTAATTCACGAAGAAGTTTTTCACCTGAACGACGGACTTGTTGCCGATGACGTCGGAAATGGCTTGAAAATCCCGCCCGTACTTTCTTATGGCTGGAGAAAAGGGGCAGATTGTATGGCGTGAGGGCTTGTAATGTCAGTCACATAAACGTTATGTTTATTCACTCAAGTTACATACACTTCAGTTTATTATTCTTTAATTAGGCTCCACAACCATTTTGAGAGATTGGGTGAAGAACTACCTTGTACGGCAAGCAGCTGCTCCTCTGTGGTCCAGCGGGTGTTAAATTTCTGGTTAACCTGAGTGGGAACAAACGCACATTTGTATGGGTTTTTTTTCTGAAAAACCATCCGTACCCTAAAACAATAAACGTTTATAAAATGTGCTCTCTCAGAAATTCAGATGATGTGCGTTTTGTTACCTCAGATGGCCTGAAATCATCCACACCTGTTTCCAGTTTTTCTCTGACGGCACTATTGTGCTGTTTAACGCTTTGAATCTGTAAAAAGCGGGTTTGGGTTACGGACATCTGAATTTCATCACTGTCTGTCAGATTTATATCTGCTCAAAGTCTCAAAAATAACTCGCTGAGATGAAAGGGAGATTATACTGAGAAGTATGGAACCTGTCGTTTAATGGCGATGAGCTCCATATCAAGCTGTCTCAGAAGACTAACAGCGGCGGGGCCGCCGCTGGACATGGCGGTCACATCGCTGGGGTTGAGGTGCATGCCTTTGGGAGGTTTCTTCTTTGCCCTGTGTAGGTTTCTTCCAGCTGGTCCCTGTGGCTCCTTCTTAACATGCATTGATTTTTCTACAGGGTTTGCTGGCTGAAACAGCAGAAACATACAGGGGTGAACGCTCTAAATGGCTGTGCCACTTTTTGCACATTTCAGCACAAAGACCTGTGACTTATTAACCAATCACACGTGTCTGGTACAATTAATGCTGCAGTGTTACCACCCGCGGGAAGTCATTTTATCTAAAAACAGATTTTTGTGTATGTTTTACCCAAGCGATTTATCAAACGTTGATCGTATGGAGAACGATGTTATAATTTGGCACATTTCCAGGCATGCATTGTAGATGAGCTCATTTTAAAGAGCCAATGCATTTGCACAGCCCACAGTTGTTATGTCATGGTGTATGGTTAAAATACAGTATGTCAGATATCAGAATTCTGACACATCCCAATAATTTTACAGTTCATATTTCATTCAGTGTTGATTTTTGTGGGAGCGTCTGCACGGTAACCCAGTTCACAAAATGATTGTAGTGATAAAACGAGTGCAGAAAGTGCATGCAAATAATAAAGGGTTTGAGCTGATTTTGAAGGGCATATACTATAATGCTGCTATTTAAATCAATTAATTCATATAAAGAATCTTTACTGATATAGAATTATCAGTAATTACAATAAATAGTTTCTCATCAACAACACTGCAAGATAACATCAGAAGAAAATTTATGATTGTACCTTCTGCAGAACTGCTGGTTTTGAATCTTGTTTCTCAAGTCCAGATGTTCCCTGAAAAACAAAACAGGAATGTTCTCTGGAGATACACACCTTAAATGTGAAAGATAATGTAATGGCATTGGTTAAATCCTAAACGAAAAAAATAGTTTCACAATTTTAATTTACATAAATGACTGAAATCCTTCATCGAGATAATGTGAACATAAAACTGACACTCAGCTGCTAAAAAGTAGGGCAGTAAGGTACCAAAAAAAACACATCCGTTTTTATTACCTCTTTCTTTTCTTCTTTATTTAGCTCAAGTTCAGCATTGCCTGGAGAAGTGCAACTATTTTCCTCTGCTTCATCATCACTACAAGAAGAAAGATTAAAAGATACCTAATATTTCACTTATGTTCTAAAAACAGCTCATGTCAGCATTCCACAACTCAACTTATATTTGATCCAGATTCATAAAACCAAAAATAACACTGTAAAAGACAAATATTTGATAAATAAAGTCATGCTTCAAGCTTACCTTTCCTCTCTGTCTCTCTTCTGTTTGCGCGCGTGACGATCCATCACGCTGGTTTTACTGCGCGTTTTCTTCCACGAGTAATAGAATCTAACCAGGCTCGCGATTGACTTGTCTGGAAGCTGGGATGAAGAAAACAGCTTGCAAATTAAGTACACAAGCAATGAAAACAGGAGACATACTATACCGATCACGATTATTCAAGATTAAAGCTCACATCAATTCAGCTGCAGTCCAGCCAATTCTTTTGAATTTAGAACCTGACAGAACCTGTTTGGTCTTTATATGCACCAGAGACTGTTCTTCAAAAAGCTACATTTTTAGCAGTCGTGATTGGCTGTCACTTTCATGTGAAAACGTTGAGTCTCTCTAGTGCATGTTTTGTATTAACGGTGGTAGCGGTTTCTGCCATCGCACTCACCATCTGCTGGATGCGGTGGAACGTCTTTCCGTGGAAGCTGAAACCTTGTTCAAACAGCACCTTGTCCTCCACCGTCCACTCATCTGGAAAAGGGGTGAAGTTGGGCAGATCTGCCAAAGACTTTTCAATGTTGTGTTTGTGCCAAAACAGCATGCCCAATGCCTGTTAAACAGACAGACACATTATAGGACCAACATTTACACAATCTGAATCAAAAAGTTCTTAGAAAGAAAGAAGTTGAATTTCAAATCTAAAGTTACGTTTGACAGAGTAGTGAAATGTTAATTACAGGTGACAGGTTACTATTAACGAACTATTAATAAACATTCCACCTTCTCTTATAAATTATAATAAAGGGTACTGAAAATGAGTGATGTGCCTATAAAATGTCATGTCATTCGCCATGTTAAAACAATAAAAACAAATATAGCTCCAATAATTTAAACAATCACTTTACCTGTTCCATATTATACCCATGTTTTTCTTTGGCTATTGCGATGTACTCATCCACTGTAAAAAAGAAAATACACATCTTTAAAACTATTTAACATAAAATGTCTAAAGATATAAAGGATTAAACTATGTACAATACCTAATACAATAATTATTTTCAAAGTATACCCTGCAACTAATTTAGAACATCATCACTTTGACCAACAAAAATGAAGGACTTTTAAAGAATTTTTTCCCCCAAAGCAGACTGAACTCTAATGAGCAGCAAGAATATTTTATATGAGGGTGTGGGGACCCTCGATAACAGGGTCCCCAAAGGCTGGTTGGAATGCATTTGTCTGAGAAATTAACCAACAAACAGCTTGCTTAGTTTATTTAAAGTCTGCATATGAAGTTGGGACAGAAGAAAGTATTTTACTATTAATATAATGTACTATAATACTGTATTTACACACTATTTACACACTTCTTTAAAACTCACTCTCACAGAAGACCACACACAGTGTTGCATTGTAAAGTGACAAGGAAGGGCAATATTTACTAATAAGTGTCTGTTATAGTTTAGACTACTATAAATGACTCACATTTGGCTTCTGGTATACTCTGATTTGGAAACCACACCAACATTCCAAGATTCTCTCTCTCTTGACTTGCCTTTGCCACTTCTGATGACAAGAAAAGAGAAACAAGAGTGAATTAAGCAAGCACTGTGATCTGTTTTTGCTTTAAACACGTTGTTAGAGGAAGTTCCTTTTATCCTAAATAAACCTAGTCTTGAAAATCATTCTTTCGCTACAACACACAAACCATTTGTAACTATTATGTATAAATGTGCAATTTAATAAATTACATGATGCTATTAAAATTGAAAGACATATTTGTAGTTTATAAAAAAACGTATAAATACTTTCAATACGCTGTACTGGCAAAACGTCAGTCGACTAGCTACAAAGTTGTCTTCATCTTTTGTTTTTGTTTGATGATCTTTATCATCCATTACTATAACCGACAACTTTTTATTACACAGACTGACAATGAGACAAGAAATACAATGCAAATCTGCTGTCTAGTCTTGCTAAAGATGAAGTACACTGAACAGATAAACTATTCCAACAACGGACAGTGTTTGAGGCTATTACGCCTAACACCCTGTACTGTCAATGAAGCTTCCAATACTGAAATCCTACAAACCAGAATCATAATCGGGAACGACTGCCTGATACTGTGGTCCAACCCGCATCCCACCGGCACCTTGACAGCGACAAAAGTACAAAAGAGATGCACTGATTACGTTCATCAGAAGTGTTTGAACTTGTTAAGCAGAACCGAGGCTACCACCAGGACTTACCATGCTCGTCATCACTTGAGGAACCCGAACTTCCTTCCTCCCATGAATTGTTACTGTTCCCGTTTGAAGTAAAACTTTTGCTCGGATTACTAACAGAGTTTCTGCCCCTTCTTTTGCCCGAGATCTCAGTGGTGCCCTTCTCTAACATAGCAGGCATCTCGACAGCGTAACGCGCGGGGAGCTTGAGGGAACTTCGACTCGGAGGCTGCACGCTATAGCTAAGCTAACCCAGCTCAACTGATCCGAACAAATAGCACCACCCTGCACTGATGCAAACTCCCCAAACTGACAATATAAAGCTATGAAGACTCGTAAAAATGCATCGAATGCATAATAGTTTATCCTGCCGCGGTAATAAGTAAAGTTTGGCTATGGATGCATATAAAAGCACATAAGGCTGCAGTGCTAGCAGTGCGGGCACTGTAGCGTTAGCTCTCTCTCTCTCTCTCTCTCTCTCTCTCTCTCTCTCTCTCTCTCTCTAATTGACCTGCTTGAGCTCTAGCTAACGTCAGTTCCTCTTCAAGATAAAAATCGTTCAAACTTATACGGCAAATAATGAACAACGTAATTGCTTTTCCTAGGCCAGGCGCCAAACCGGCATTGATCTACAAAAGGCGAACTTGTTATAAACGCAAGCGTGAAAAACTAGAAGCAGCTACATCAGCTGGTACTCGTAACTCATAGACTAGTTTAGTGAAAGCCTTCCCTTCATCACCAATTAAAAGTTACCAGGGTAACAAGGAGAGGGGAAAACACGTTACAATTCATATATAATAATGTAAATATAATAATATAATAATAATGTAAAGATATATTTGCTTTCTAAATGAGTTTCTTTCTAATCAGTTAGAAAGAAAATAGTACAAATATTATAAAATAAAGCAAATTATTATTTTAATGCTAACATGTTCGGTTTATATTTTATCTCATGTTGGTGTAACACCAATTTCATATATAGATGCTTTATAGTGGAATCGGATTTGTCTGAAGTCTCTCACATGGAAACCTATGTTACATTGCGTAACTGAGTTACACTGGCTTTGTATTTGGTAACGTCCTTTTCTCATGACTCCTGAAACACTGAAAATCCGCTGGGCTTTTCTGTGTGATACTGTCTTTACGTATCTTGCTCGTTAATGTGTATGTTAAGGTGTATATGGTGATATAAATAGACGATTTAATTACAGATCTGATCATTTCATTATCTATATGATTAGTGTTTGTATGTGTTGATGCTTTTGTATTGGTTGAGTGTTTGTATTGGTTGACCGAAAAATACATATTTCTGTTCAGGAGACAAAGCATTGAATTACTGATCTAATAATTATGACATTATAATATATTATTATAATAAATGTAATAATATATTTATACTGTTATAATACGTTTAATAATGATACATAATTAACATTAATATCATTATTATTATGAGGGTATTTTTGCATTGTTTTCTGAAGAGAACCAAGAACATGCAATCATGTACTTTTCCGCTAGATGGCAAACATGACTGCAAAAATCATTTTTTTGGTTTAATTTGATGGCTGCTAAACAGTTCATTCAAGTATTCCCATGTCTTAATGCTTAGTTTTTTATCACAGATTTCCAATAAGCTGTTTTTCGACTGACCATCCTCAAATGTAGGTTGGGGTTGCACTTTTAAATGCTGACTTTTGCTATTTGCAACAAATAAACAAACAAAAAATCTCTTAATCATTCACATCAGAAGCCCACACTTTTAATATAAGGAGATTTAGTGGATAAAAGATCGAAGGGATTATTGCTTTAATGCTAATCTATAATCTGTTTCGAAGCAACCGCATAACTCTTTTAAACCTACGGGACAATATAGGACCGGTGGTCCCGTGTGCGCGGGCATGTCTCGCTTTGTAGAATATTATGTAACACAAGTCGTGCTGAATGTACTGAATGCGCGAGGGTCACTCGATAGTGCCCAGACAGACGCACACGTTGTCCTATACTAATAAGGAAAAGTTGGAGGCACTTTGTACCCTTGTGACGTGCGCTTGCATCCAATAGAATAGACCGTGGCGAAATGCGCAACTAACATGGGCCGTCCGGCATATATAAACCCTCGGATAAGTTTGTAGTGGGGTTTGAAGGCGGGTGAGCGCGAAATTTTACTATCGTATGAAAACACCGCCTTTCATTTCATGTATTACTCCGTCTGACCTCCATAGCTACTTGAAGAGTGAAAGCTTGATTGCTTTATATATTTACGATCGTAAATATAACAGCAGCTGTAATAGTTATTGTTGTAGTGAATGCCTTACAGATGTTTTCGGATCAGTTTTGTTTACACTGAACACCCACGAGAAAACAGTAACCCCGAGTAGGTATTTATATCCAAGAAGTTCAATACAGATTGTTGTAACGGAGTAATTTACGATGCCTTTGGATCTGGGGACGTACGAGAGTCGTGCGGATTATAAATCCCCCAAACAATGCCAAAAAACCTCGTTTGCCTTTTATCAGGCTGTACGGGACCTGTTACCGGTATGGGTCCTGGAGGACATGCGGACAATGGAGGTGTTTCATTGGGAAGAGGACGGGCGGGCGTGCGCGTATTCCCCGTCGGAGGCTTTTCTTTACGCGCTGGTACACGATCACCAGCAGTATGCGCGTTACTTACTCAACAGATTCTCTGTCCGCGCACTGGAGATGCCCAGCAGAAGCTTCTGCTGCTGCCAGGCGTCCACCACACCGCACCTCGCTATAGCCGTCCGCTACAATCGCATCAACATCCTTAAAATGATCATGGACACCATCAAAGACTTTACAGACTGCGAGAGGCAGAGTTATCTGAACCGGCACGGATGCATCCACACGGACGGCAGCAAGACCGCGCTGCATCTCGCCTGTGATTTGGTGCGTCCAGAGTGTTTGATATTGCTGCTTGGACACGGTGCGTGTCCTTACGCAACTGACCTGACAGGGAACACCCCCCTGGACTGTTTACTCGGCCAGATCTGCCAGAGTGACTTTGACATGCGGACGAAGCACATTTGTCTCGGCTACCTCATTTTATTTATGCCCAAATTTCGTTTCCAAACGAAGAGACAGTTGCTGGACAATGCAGATTTGTGGAAGAGTCTCATAGGAGAGCAGGCGTTCCAGTGGCTCACCGGATCGTCACCCCCGTCACTGTTTGTTCAGGCCATGCAGAAGCTCAGCCAGTCCATACCCATAGACCAGCTGAACTCTCTGCCCGAGTTTCTGAAGCCTCTTGACTTCAGACTGGATCAAGCGTAATGTGAACTGAAAATATTGCACGATGCTTGACTCTTGTAATGGTCATGAAATATTCAGGCTGAAATATTTTGAAAGTGCTCTGTAAATATATGAATAGATGGTGTCGCACACTAGTTTTCTTTGATTGCCATGGCCATTTTGAAAGACTATGTAAAATTATTAAAATATTCTTTTTTCAATCTGTTGTCTTGGACTTCTGTTTGTTTAAGGGTAATGTTTGTAATGTTTAAAAGGTTAATGTTAATGTAAAAAAACATTTCCAAACACGCACACCCAAGGCACTCCCATGGGTCTTTGTCATGATTCAACACAAAATGTTTTTCCCTCTGTATTCAGATAAACACTCTATTCAAGAGAAACACAAGTCAAATGTATGGCCACACCTACTTATTCTTAAAGTATTTACCTTTTGCCTAAATTGCATTTACTGCACTGTAAGCCCGTACTGTAGTAAGTTCTCAGGTATTCTGAGCACTTTTTGTTATTTCTTTTTGTTTTTTACTCACTATTCAGTCAGACCCTCCCATTAAACACAAAAAAATTGTAAAGAATTCATGGCAATGAGGTAAATTCATCTTAAAACTAATGTTGAACATTTTAAGCAACAGCCTTAATTTAAAGCCAAGATTTTTGAAAAACATACATTTATTGTGTTGAAACTTTTAATGGTGTTTTCAATACCACCTATAACATGATACTACTGCAAATAAAACCACAAAAGGCAGAGACGCTTCTGTGTAAACGTTTTAATCTTGGAGGTTGGTCATGACTAAGCATGGAGTAAAGACTGCCGAGATTAAGTCATGGTAAATATAAGACATCACAATGAGCTGCATAAACACTTGTGCACCACACTGGCGTAGCCATACATGACCAGTGTACCAAATTTACCATTTTAATTCAACTTACAGTATGATATTAGTGCAGATAAAAGAGGCAATGAAATATAAGTGGGCCTGTCAAAAACAATGGTAAACAATGTACAAATAGCCAAAGCAAACCAGAATAACAAACTTGCAACAATGTTTGCCTAATGTGCATATGATGCGTTACTGAGACGTCAAAATCGCAAAAGTAAGACTTGCAAACACTTCACAAATTTTGACACTGAGGAAAAAAGAGAAAATTAACAACATACCTCACACGTAATTCATGTTTAGTTATCTATGATAGATTACTCATCAAGATGTTGTCTTTATATGGATGTATATAGGGACTGCTTGTCCAGTATTAAGATAAGATTTTTTCATAACATACTATGATAGATTCTATCAACCAAGTAGTAAGTTCAAAGTTTTTTTCAGTTTTAGTGTTCAAGATCAAACCGTCCATTTAAATGACCTCACATTTATGCAACACGTCACTACAGTGTAAATGGAGGTAAATCAGAGACCATGCTCTCTATATGACCGAAGTTAAGCCTCACAGATACGTGCCCAATGCTACCATGATTTTACTCAAGTTTCAAGTGTATTTACAAATAAAGCTGGATCTATTAAATTCCTAAACTAAAGCCATTTTGTTCCCTTTCACATTACATCTAAAATCAGATTTTAAAAAGACCCTGCCTTTCCAAACACCCCCTTGATGGTTAGTTTGAACTACATTGTCCTACATACATTTCCTGCACCTATAATGAAGTGTTTGGTCAAATAGATATTTACATAGTGTATCCCTCTAAAGCAGTAGTCCACAACTAGAAACGGATTCACATTACACATTTCCCTATGTAGTGAGCAAAGTGCATTAGAAAAGAAACCAAGCTTAAAACCAATACAAATAACAAAACGACTGCCCTAACTGTGCACATGGATATTAAAACTCAATAAATAAGGGTTGGATAAAACTAAATGGGTCAAACAAATGTTCAGCTCAGTACTGTGGGTAAACAATTAATTAATAAAGTGCCTACAAAAATTCACAGAACAGTGATTCTGGGGGGCTTTGACACAATTTGTGACACCTAAATCACCTCCCACTCTTCCTCCAGCTCCTCTCCACTAAGGGAACCCGTGTTGCCATGGTTTTTGCTCCTATTGTTTTGCAGGGTCTTGGTAAGTCGCTGATTGAGAGCACCAGCAGGAGTAACCGCCCACAGTTCGTCCATAGGAGTCACTGTAAAAGAGGGGTTTTCACAGTCAACACTTATTATTGTGCAGAGATGGTCTTTGAAAATGGTAAACAAATGTAGCGTATTAGACATTTTAGCACTAATTGGTTCTAAACGCTCACCTGCAAGCCAGCTGACCAATCCTGGGATCTTTTTCCAATAGTCTCCAGCTTGGTTCTTCTCCGTAATGCCATACCGACGAGCCACATCACCATTGGACAGGCGAACCCAAGCGGTCCTCATGCTCAGAACCAGTTGACTTGCCTGAAGTCCTACAATTTGGTAAAAGTTTCACCCACAATCAAATGTAAACAACTGAGAAAACACATTGCTTTTTTCAACTACTATGCAAATGTGTTAGACTCTGAATCAGGCCAATAGATTCAAGATTCAGATTCAAAGCAATTATTGTCATATGCACAGTGAGGAAACAGGTTTCCTTGTGCAATTAAATTCTTACTTTGCTGTCCACAGTGAATGCCAGGACAGTTATATAGACTAAAGTACAGGAAAAAAATAATAATATATAAAACTCTAAGAAATATACAATAAAGAAAAAATATACAATGAGAACATAAAATAATAAACACACTCTGAATACTCAAAATACCGGAGTAATCAAACATAGAGAAAAACTGTGTAAGAGACTTGGGCAATGAAGATGTACCAGGAATGTGTTCCCAGGCTGTCCCAACAGGCATCTCCTCTGTGATTCCGATGCGCACATGCACATTGCCTCTGTTGTCCAGCCCCCACAGCATGCGGTCATTAGGACTGGTCTGAATTCTTACCAGATGAAGCCCGGCAGGCTGCTCGAAACAAAGAGAACATGTTCCGGTGTCTCAACTGGCAGAGCATTGCGCTTGCAACGCAAACATCAGGGTTCGATTCCAGGGAACACACACATACTGATAGAATGTTTACTGTGAATACATTATCATTTGCTTTGTATCACTGGTAAAACAATGTTACTCTCCATTGATCTAACACTGGGCTTATGTCAAATTAAATGTCATTGCAGAAACTGTTCATTAAAAGATAATAATAAAAATAAAAGGTTGTGAACAATATGTAACTCTGTTGCTTTCAGTTTGTACCAGATATATTTGACTGATTTGCTTTTAACTCAAGCAGGAGAACAAACATTAAACTTGGCACAGACGTTATATATCATACAAGTGGAAGCATGTAAGCTTCTACGTAAGCTGAATCTACTTTGCAGGGGTGGTTGAGCAGACAAATACAGCCAAGCATCGCTGGAATGCTTGTTTACCTGCTCGGGAGGGTCAATGCAGATCCAGGCAGGGAGCATCATGCTGGGGTTCAGAGGCTGAGTTCCAACCCGAAAGTACACCATGCCGTTAGTATCACACGCCCACACATTCTGACTGCCACAGGACAAACTAAGAAACCTCACGTGACCTGTAAGTGAGAAAAAAAAACAACAAAACCAGACAAACAAAAATGTCAAAAAGCTTTCATACCAGCTCGGTGAAACTCCAGAAAGTTCAAGCCTAGTTCAAAGATATGAAAGTCTTGCCACACAAAAAACATCGACCACTAGGACAAGATAAACGAGATAAAGGTGACCTGCATACGTCATGCAAGAACAAATTGTTTTTATTATACAGTAATAATCTGATTCTGAGATGAAATAACATTGAATACTTCTGTTATTTGTATACAGTATGTGTGAAAACATTCAACCATCATAATCCATCAGAGAATGGCAGTGACTGTGACCAGTGTGTCTCTTGATCCATACATCACATTCAGCACTAATGTACCACTAATGTACCACTAATGTACATGTCAAG